>SRMA01025224.1:0-74683 GCA_007224835.1 Danionella cerebrum | reverse complement strand
TTAAATATAAAATGTGTGTGTAAAGGTTAATTTTTAGTTGAGAAAACAGTGCAAGTAGCAACAAGACTGAGCTTGCTCGAAGTTAGAGTGGGCGATGACATCACCACTCTAGGGCCCCCATAGGGAATGACTTGAGCGATTTTTTGGCCGAAATTCGCGATTTTTACGGAAACCGCTGGTCAAATCGTTCCGAAAAGACATAGCAACAAACTACATAACAGCTTTGAGGTGTGTGGAAAGTTTCGTGACTGTAGCTCGAACGGGCTAGGAGGAGTTGACGGTAGTTTTTTTGTTCTAAGAAGAAGAAGAAGAAGAAGAAGAAGAAGAAGAAGAAGAAGAATAATAAGTTTAAGAGAGATAACAATATGTTGGCTTTGCAAGCAAGCCAACATAATAATAAGTTTAGGAGAGATAACAATATGTTGGCTTTGCAAGCCAACATAATAATAATATTGCAGCTGTTTGCTTTGCTGCCATTCAGCCTGAAAGCTTTTGGTTTGTATTATGGATGAGAGCCTTTCTGCACAATCCAATGGATTGTCTAACTTATATTGGTTATTAACCAGATAAAAAAAAAAAAATATTGACAAACAAAAGTGTGATGGTGCAAGATTAAAAAAATAAATAAATAAAACTTGAGTACATCAAAAGGTCATAGTACTCCCAACAATTACATGAGTTTGTTCAAACTATAGCATTGTTAGATGCACATAATGGCTCACTAATGTTCTTTAGTGACGTCTAGAGGAAGGAGACATCTGTTTCTCATTTTGGCAAAATGGGACATGAGAAACAAAAGAAAATCTATGTATTGTACAAGGAGTAAAACAAAAATCTATTGACTTTGATGGTACTGAATCAAACAATGCGAAACGGTAAGCTCCTCCCTACACAGTGCAATTTTAGATTCCAGACCGTCATTACTTTGATCTGCGATAATGCGTTGTGTGATTTGACTTGAGCTTCCAGATTAGAGAGATCACATGCCGAAGCTTTTTGATTACTCAATATGAACCAAACTGGTGCCCGCCTAAATCAACAATCAGATACATTGACATTATGCATTGTTCAGTAGTATTGTGACCATCCTTTAAGGATTATGTATACATTTCAAAGCAGGTGAGTTGGAGCTAAAGTCTGCAGAGCAACGGCCCTCCAGAACCGAATTTGGTGACTTCTTGCTTGTTGTTTTGTACTTTAATCCTCTCAAACAGAAAAAAAAAAACACAACGATGTCCCTATTGGCGATTATGCTTCATGAATGTAATCACACACACATGAGCAGCGAATCACTTTCTTTTTAAAAACTTTTTGTTTGAAAATGCACTCATAGGGGAAACAATTAATCCTCTGAAATCGCGGTCAAGCACAGAGTTATTTTCAGAGGAATGTTTCACCTACTTCAGAAGAAAACTCAGGCGCTTTGTCTCTGTGGTGCATTCAGTAAAAGCTATATCGCAATATCAAACCTTTTTATTTTGACTAATTGCAGGAAAGCTGTTTATCAGAGATGTTTTGGCTCTTTATCTTTGCGCTTGCACAGTTTCATTTTCATTTTGATAACCTTCATCGACATATGCTCCAGGTTTTATTTGAGAGTTTGGTTTCTATAGCCTTCCTTCTTTGCTTGCTTCCACCTTCTTTTCCAGTTCCACCTACTGTTTCTTAGTAATTTTTCCCGCAGGGGCAGATGTGAATGGTTATTCACAGAGCAGAACATAGCTAAATTGGTTTGTAAATAATGCAATAAACAAGATTGCTCTCTGAGCTCCTAAAGAAATGATGACAAGACGAGAGAGCGCGATAAAAGATCAGAGAAGATTCCCCCTTTTGGTAGTGGGCTGCACCAGTTTTCAGGTTTTGCTGAGGGGTTTTGATGGGGTGATTAATCTATAATCCACTGCTCTGACGACCTTTTAGGAGCCACTGTGGGAGGAATGGGCTGTTGCATGGAAAGATTGAAATGAAAGAGAGAGGAAGGGGTGGAGGGAAGATGTTTATTTACGATGCTTATCAGTGCATACCTGCAAAGCGATGATAGGAACAGGGGTTGCGTGAGGGGTTTCAAAAAGCTGCAAAATATGAGATTACTTCACACGCCTGCCATATATAGAGAAGTACTGTGTGTGAAACTTGTGGCACCCACACATGTCATTACAGTTTTGAAGATTACATTACAGTTTTGAAGATAAAAACATACACTTTTGTAAATAAATGTTCGAAAAATAAAGAAAAAAAAAACTCACCGGCCACTTTTTAGGTACACCTTGCTAGTACCAGGTTGGACCCCCCCCCCCCCCCCCTTTGCCTTCAGAACTGCCTTAATCCTTCCTGCAACCGATTCAATGAGTTATTGGAAACATTCCTCAGAGGGTTTGGTCCATGATGACATGATGGCATCTTGCACTTGCTGTAGATTTGATGACTGCACATCCATGATGAATCTCCCATCCCACCACATCAATTGGCCCATAGTGTGGGAAAAATATACCTTATGACATTAATCCACCACCAGTCTGAACAGTTGATGCAAGGCCAGATGGATGCATTCTTCATATTTTTGACGCCAAATTCTTACCCTACCACCTGAATGTCACAGCAGAAATCGAGACTAATCAGACCTCGCTGATTGCCTTGACCATGTCTACATGGCTAAATGCATTGATTGGCTGCCAGTAGTTAGGAGTAACAAGCGGTCAACTGGTGTACCTAATAAAATGGCCGGTAAGTGTATATAAAACATCTTTGTAAAAGTCATCTCATATGTGCTCCACATTCCTCACTTGGCACTTTAATATATGATGATCCTTATGGAAATCCGCACTTTTTTTTTTCTTAATTCTATTTTTTCTGGCAGTGTTTCGTATTTTTAGTGGTTCGGTCCTGCATGGATGCACTGCATGCTTTTTTAAACAATGTGGCTACATGTTAATTCTAGAGGTATAAGGGGCTTGAGGAATGTAGTTTTGGTTATAACTCATTCTTGACTCCTACAGTTCTCTACAAGGCATTTTGCTTGAGAAAGGCTCTGTCACTCTAGTCTTGTCTTGTCTGGATTCCTATGGAATGTTTTTTTTTACTGTTTGCTCAGCTTAACTTTTTATTTGTAATGTTGGGTGACTTCCTACTTGTCTTACCTGGGTAACTGGCAGTAAAACCTAATAATCGGGGGAAAAGCATTACCATATGATCAAACAACTGCAAGAAAGTCTATTTAGTTTTTTTCACCTCTTCACAAAAGCAAAATTTGCTTGGTTCAGCATTCTTGGACCCATGTCCTTGGTGGAGGAGTGTAGGGTCAGTCCCATAGAGGAAGATTCTCCAGGTGGCCCCACATTCAGGCACAGCTTCACTGGGGCTGTACTTAATCAAGCACCAGGCTTCTATCCCAAAGGGCCTGGATTGACTGCGCCATCTGTACAGAAGAACAGCTAATAAAGGGTCTGCCTCATACTCTACAGTGTGAAATAGAAAAAAAAAAGACAGTGCCAAAAATTTTTTTCCACTCAAACGCCACATAAAAAAAAACCCACACCAAGGTCTGACCAACTGTGGTGAGGTCGCCTGGGAGAGGGTGTATGATGTTGAAAGACCCAAAAAACCCAAGAACACCAGGAAACATCACTCATGATGTGTTTAGGGGCACCACAAGATGTATGGAAAACTACAGAATAAATAAACAAAATAAAGCATCACTCATCAAATAATTAATTAAGACATTTGGATTAGCGGCAACTGGCTCAAATCAACATTCGGTAATAATTGTCATTTAGCCAAATTATTGATCTTTTAAAATATTAACTTGTTTGCTGACCCTTTGTGTTAAATGAATGCAGGCAATCACATATTCTTCAGTGAATAGAGTTTACTCATTCACGTAAAACATGCAAAATTGCTACAAAAGGTTTTTGCTCATAAATACTGTGAGAGGTTTGTGGCACCGCCTGGCAGGAGGCCTCTTATGCCCGTAGCAACAAAAGGAAGACCCATTCTATTATTGTTTCCCACCCAGATGCTGAAAGAACAGTGTCTGAACACATAAATGAGCTGATAAAGTTCGTGCATGTGTGTGTTTAAGCTTGTCTGTGTTTAAGTTGTCAAAGATGCTATGTGTAATCCACCAATAGTTAAGTTAGGGTTTTCATCACTCTGATTTAAGATCATTAAGTTTCAGGTTTGATCTTTTCTCCGTTGTTTTTGATGTCAACGCAAAAGAACCAGTTTAAGTTTAAATAGTGTTCGCTTTACTAACACACTGTGTTCTGCCTATCAAGAATTGTTTAGCTTAACATCTCAAAAAAGTGTTTTTGTGCAGTTTGCTCTATAGTGTTTCTGGTCTCACTACTCTGCAACCATTTGTGCTGTGTATATGATGCTGTAGACAAAAGGAGCCATTAAAAATTGTGATGTGTTTGTAAATTGAGGTTTAGGGTGGTTATTTCAGCCATTTTTGGGAGGACTGCAGTCATTCATGAGGAGCTTATTAAGTGTGATCTAAACTGTTGTGACAGGTCAAATATGATGCAAACAACCAGATGAGAATTTTGAAACAGAGATAGCCACAGAGGGTGGATTTATCTGTAAGTAAAATGTAACTCAGTGTTTTTTTTTTTGCATCTTGTGCCTCTCTTAGGTACTTTTACATTTGTTCTGGTAATGAACACATTTGTCAGATCTAGCTTTCCCTGGGGTTTAAACCCGCAACTTTTTTGCGTTGCTAGTGTAATGCTCTACTAACAGATCCACGGGAAAGCGTCTTTTCCTTGCTAGTGGACGTGATTTCATTGAATGGTTCATTTTGAACTGTCAGCTGAATTTCAACGTTTTGTTATGAAGAAGGAAGTTGTTATATCTGTACAATGTCTGATGCATATAGAGCAGGCAGCCTATGGTGTCAGTTGTAGCGTCACATAGTGGCCGCATGGAAATTGTGGAAATTGCCATTTTCTGCAGTTTTTTTGTTTTTTTTACTGCTATTTAAAACTGTGTTTAAAATAAACATTTGACATTTGCGTGACTTACAGTACGTAAGGGCCCATGACCTACAAAAAAAAGACCAATGGACAGAGTTTCCAAAACCAAGTAAATTATTTAACCAACACTTTTGCTCGTCTCATATTTAGAAAACTTTTACAGAGATTGTATCAGTACTTAAAACATCATCAATCTTCATCTTAAGACATATGGGAAGTTAAATTGCGACGTTAAATAAAAATTTTTGACTTCATTTAACTATGTACGCACAGCAGCAGCTGAGATTTCCCATACAGAGGAAGTTGTTATAACTCAGACATACTGTGTCTGATGGGTGCCAAAATTAACAACTATGTTCAGAACACATCTACGATGTATTCTCACGATTATAGCGCCACCAGATGGCCATGTCAAATACAACATTAAGGTTCTGTTATTAAGGTACCAACGTTGACGTTTGCAGCAAGAATATTTGCCAACACAATACCAGATAATATTTAGTCTTGTAAATGATGAGACTCCTTAGCGCCGTCTGGTTCTTGTAATTTAATTTGCTTGTATTGTAATTTGCTTGTCTGCCGCAGTGTGTAGCGCAGTGAACTGGCCACAGAGAAGCAATGACGCCGGAGGTGCTGGAGACCTCAGAACGCTGCTTGCAGCTTGATACTCTTCTCAGTAGCCGTTCTAGAACATTCTCAAAAGTGTCTTCACAGTGTTCATGATATCTCTCTTTCATTCTAACCCAAGTTAATAGCCTGATGGTTAACTTTACTTTTACTTTTATTTAAGAAAATATTTTTAAAAGAAATGTTCTGCTTGAATAACATTTGCATACTCACCTCTGCTAAAAACAGCCCAAAGTACAGGCATTAAGAGGAACATAAGACGATTCTGTACAAATCTTAACAGACATGTTTTTAGTTGTTTTAGTAACTATTTATATAATATATAACGTCAGCTGTTTAAATTTGATTTAAATTTACGTGGTGTTACTATACCACCGTGTTTCTTTAAGCTTTATTAGTTTCGCATTCCCCACATCTCTAATGAAGCATCGGAATAGCCCATGATATATTGGCCTTAAACAAAATCGAGAAAGTAGAAACAAAGCAATGAATAGTGGCAGCTGGCAAGTGATAAGTCTAAAGCCTGGGATTTAACAGTGAGTGGAAAAGAGGAATTCTATTGGACCAACCTGTGGATTGAGTGTCAGTTAATGCCATTCCTTAATGCCTGTCAACAGAGGGAGAGAAAGAGAAATGAACGAGAAACAGCAGAGAGGTGGATGAGGTGATGAGATTTTGTGGAATGGTGAAATTGAAAATGTGTAGGAGTGGGTGAGAGAAGGAAGACTGGATGGTTAAGGGAGGAGCTGAAAAACAAGGGCTGTTGTTTGTCAAAGCTGTTTTTTTTTCCATTGACTTGTTTCTCAATGCAGTAAAAAGCCAAGCGCTGACCCCTGGTGACCTCTGAACTTTGAGAGGGATTAGCCGTGCAAGAGCGCAACTGCTGTCACACTGACGCCACTTCACAAATGTGAGAAATAAGATACTTTGCTTTTTTTCTCAAAGATTATTTTCAAGGCTGCATTATTGAGTCTGCAAACATGGTTTGAGTGTATTTATGCATCCGCTCCCTGGAGTTTGTTTGTCTCCTTATAAGAGAGGGAACACGGATACTTGCTCGTGACCAAATAAACAAAGGGAAACTCACCCAGTTCTCACACAAGGGGGACAGTGTGTTCATCTACTTCGAGAGGTGCTTAAATGGTAAAAACATCAGAGATGGAGACACACACCAGTCTGTGTGTGGTGGGGATCACTTTCACTCATTCCACATGCTTACTGGCTGGAAACACCAGTCTCCTCCACACACTTGATCTTCTTATGACCTCCACAAGTCAAGCTGACATACATAAACCACAGAAGTCAACATTTCTGCTTCAATCTGAAACCAAGTGAATGGCAGACTCCTTAACTGAATGGAACCCTTGGAAATGCGATATTGCCGTCAACTTTGAAGCATGTGTTTAGAGGTTTGATTGTGTTCTTTTAGGTGTTGGAATAACTTCAATGAAACATATTTACAGATCTCAGAGTTGGAGTCCATTTCAGCCGGCTAAGACCATACTGACCCAGCCATGGCTGACGCCTTTGGCATCTAGAGGAGAACTGGGATGAGCGAGTGGATTATCCAGAGACAAGGAGAAGAACTCTTCTCTGTTATAGATGCAAACATGTGTTCAGCTCCAAATCTCAGACAGCTGCCAAATAGAGTTTATTTTAGTATTTAATAATGGATTATCTCTTGGCAATTACGTGAGTTAACAAACCCCAAAAGTGTCCACTAATGTAATCGTCCCATGTATCCTAACCTTTTCAAAAGAAAAATTGGTTTTCCAAATGGGTCCCTCTTAAGTGACTTATTTTGTAGATCTATAATTGAAAGATGGGTGCCATTTTTCTTGTTATTAACAGTCTGTTATTCTTTATATAAGTAACAGGACTGAGTTTTTAGCACAGAATTAGAAAATGCATGTTAAATAGCCACATGGTGCACATTGTGGAAACAGGAAATTCTGCAAATCCAGTTATTTACCAAATGCTTGCATTTATATACAAAAACTGATTAAGTCTCTGATAAACAACGCTGAAAGATATCACAAAATCATCAAATATGTAAATACATTTTTGGGGGGGAATTTACCTTTTCTCTTCCCATGGCCTTCAAATGATCCAAGTGATGCAACTTCATGCTTAAAATAAACAACTAGGTATGGGAATTTCCCAGTTTTCAGGAGGGGGGGTCAGGTTAGGGTAACAAGAATGAATAAAAAGCTGGGGATGTGACAAATGTTTTTTTTTTTTTTTTCTAATCTACAGAGTATAGATATTTGTTTAAATAAATTAATTAATTTGAAACAAACATTATATATGGATTTACAGATCAATGTACAAAAATATATCTTTTTAGTTTATCTTTTATAAAAATGGCAACACAGGTCACTCAAAACTATTTCATGGGTTCATTACATTTCAAAAAGTGAATTTAACAGCTTAGCGGGCCTCGCTTTCAGTGGAGCTTCTTTTAAAGTGTGTTATTTGACCCAAGAGTCTGAGTCACATAACACAATGGAAAAGCATCAGGTTTTCTGCCTCATCCTTTTAAAGTGGACCATTCTCAAGCTATCGGAGTTAGTTTCTGGCTGGGCAGTAAACAAGCACAAATAAAGAGCTGAGATTGAGTCTTGAGAGGGCTTTTTGTTATCTGGAGTGTTGTCGTGTGGTGGTGGCACTCCTCCTGGTGACTAGAGCGCTTCCCTCTTCTTCCTTTTCATTTTTTAATACAGGCACGATACCACAAATATCATTGTACGTTCTTGTGCAGGAGTCTTTTGTTTTCCAAATGTTGTCTCTTCTTGTTTGTGAATGCTGTTCACAGTGGCAGAGGCAGCTGCATTTAGATTCCTTGTCAAATCGAGAGGTGTTGTCTCTCCTCAGTTATATTGCCTCATTTTAGCTAGAAATGTGACACTTCAGAATCTAAGATGTGGGAAGTTAGTTAGAGGGGTAAAAACATGTGAGTGAATAGAAAGTGAATAAACTGAGGCCATTGGTTGAAAATGTTATTTCCATTAGCAGAATATGTCACTGATACAGAAAAGTAAATTGCATATCAAATCTGAGCTCTCATTTTATCTGGTGCAAGAGGATTATTTGGTTATTTTGAAACATCAAGAGCAAACGGAAGCATTTCTTCCTTTTATCACATGGAGAGCCTTTTAGTAGCTCGCCTGCATTTCCGTTCTCTTTTTTCCCTTCTCTCCCTAACTCTCCATGCCCCCGCTTCCCTCTCTCCCATGGTAGCGCTCACCAGGGTAATCATGGGTGATCTTCACTGTCCCTGCCCTTTTTATCTCCTGTCATTTTCTCTGATAGTGACTTTTCCACCATCCCCTCAGTCTCCTGCATAGAATTGGGATTGAGGCATGATAGAAATGAAATGATGAAGAAATGAAATGGGATTGCCAAACAAGCCAGGAGCTTGGGTCACTGCATCTGCATTGGCCCTCTATGTGTCTTATGTCATTCCATTCAAAAATAATCACAGGAAAGCACTCAAGATGATGACTTGTATACTCATGCACAGTTATCTGCTGATGGATAGATATAGGAACAATTGTTGTACTTTTGTATTATGCAACATCCATCTTTAAAAGTAACATTATACTTAAACTGCTGTGAAATGATGTGTATCAGAATGATTCTTAGGATTATAATGAAAACTCTGCTTTCCCACACTGTGGCGTTGGCTAGGAATGTTATTCCCCCTCAAAATCGGCAACTGTATTTAACCCTCCTTCCCTGGGATATACTGCTGTAGTCACAGAGAGCTTGACCATATCCTGTAGCTGTGTGATTTGAGGAATAGCTTGGTTGTTAGACCATTTTTCAGCAGGAGGAAGGAAGTGTGAGGAAAAGTAAGCCAATGTCAACCTAACCTTTGTAAGTGTCTATAAAGCTCAAATAAAGCTAATGTATTTTTTGAGGCTTCGTTGATTCATACAAGTTTAAGTATGAGCACAGAATTGATACGTTGGCTCTTGATTGAATTGAGAGAAATGTTTTTAATAACAAGGCCAGGAAAATTCTCTGGATCATTGAGTATGGTTTAATCCTATTACTTGTTTACAAGTGTAGAGAACAGGAAACCAGGTGTAAAAACAATCCTCCAGGAAGTGAACTGGAACCAGCTACAGCGACGGTAACATGTTAAGTAAATCCAGAGAAGGGGATCACAGGAGTTTTGAGGAGAATCAGGAGGAGTAAAGGAGTCACACCCAGAGACAGATGTGTAGAGGTAAGCTTCATGCGAGCATCTACCAGAGGGAGTTTGAGTTAGCAGAGGTGGTTCTAGCTAATTCAGTGACCTGGGCGTTGTCCCCAGTGGAGTTTAATCTTCATAGATTGAACTGTTTAGAAGCTATTCTACATAAGTTTAGAGATGAGCAGTGGAGTTTGGCTGATTTTAGTCATAGTAGAACATTATAGAGTGACTTAAGCATTTTCTGGACAAAAACTATTGTGGTTTTGGCACTTTGCAGACGGTCTCTAAGCGATCTTCTCAGCAATGTATCTGGGGAGTGAGACATATTTTGATCAAACTTGCTTTTTAGTTTGTAGGTTGTGACACAGATTAAAAAGAGTCATTTGTCTGTTTCAAGCTATTGAGCAGAGAAAACCGAATAACCAGCAAGCACCAAGTAGAAGGCACTTAACTCTCCTGTTGTCCAGAATCCTCAAATGGGAATTTTGAACCTAATTTGTGCCTATGCAATCCATCTATAATCTTTTCATTTTGTTTGAGATTGAACTTGGATTCATTTACAGGTCCGACGGGTTAAACCGATAGTATTTTTCTTCATCACAGGAACTGATGTTTTTTTGCCTTAACTGCATTTTTATTTATTGAATCGGTTATACAGTGGCTTGCAAAAGTATTCGGCCCCCTTGAACTTTTCTACATTTTGTCACATTACAGCCACAAACATGAATCAATTTTATTGGAGTTCCACGTGAAAGACCAATACAAAGTGGTGTACACATGAGAAGTGGAACGAAAATCGTAAATGATTCCAAACATTTTTAACAAATAAAGAACTGAAAATGTGGAAAAGTTCAAAGGGGGCCGAATACTTTTGCAAGCCCCTGTATATTTAAATATGTTTTAGCACTGATATGATGAGTAAGAACCCTGTTTCATAGGTTTCTTATTACAGTTTTTCATGCCGATAGTTATGTGTGAGACTAATGCCATCGGACCCATCCTACTAAGTCTCAGCGTGGCTCCTGTTTTCCAGGCTCGTAGAGGGTTTGCTTCCCAGTGGCCAGTAAACAGGCAATCGATCAGAGAAGCTTGCATACAAACAAACCTGAAGTTGCTGTTGGAATGGCAGAAAGAGAGAGAGATTGATCGTAATTGGTGGGTGGGCAGAGCTTATAAATGTGTGAGAGAGGCAGTGTGGAAATAAACATGGAGGTGATTGAAGGTTTGCATCAAATTCCTACCACGACTGCTTCTGTGGTTGCATGCAATGCATTTAAAAGTAAAAGTTTGCCAACAGGTTTGTAGAGAGTGAGTTTATTATAAAATAGACTTATTCTGCTCACAAGCAAACTTTATCTTGTTCTTCATATGATATTGACATTTTTTTTTCCAATTCAAGAAGCTGCTTACATAAAATGTTCTGTTTTCATGTCTGGCATGTTCTCTCAGCAGATTTCTGATCAATAATTATTTTTCTCCCTTTATGTATCACACAATATGTCTCTAATACATCAAAGTGAGTGAGAACATGTTTCCTTTTTGACTTTTTTTTTCTTTCCTTTTCTCTCCTTTCTTGCCCCATGACTCATTTTATCCAGAATTGATTTTCCCGCAGGCTATAATCAGGCCAGCTCTTTCATGACCGCCTTTGTGACATTAGGGGAAGGTGTCTGGAGTGTCTGAAAGACCCCATGTGCTTTCAGAACAAGGTCGTCCCAACACTGATTGTGCGGTCTTTAACCTCAGGGTTAGTTTAAAAAAAACCCAGACATTTCAGGATAAAACCAATCTATAATTAAGTAGAGTGCTTTTGTTAGGATATATACGTTTATTTTTTTTTATAAAAATATATGAGGAGATCATAAAATCACAGAAGGTACAACAAAGATTGAAATGTCTGCATCTTTTCAGGTTGTGCAAAAGTATTAGGTAGGTTTGAAAAAAATATGCCTTCACTCATCTAAATTACAAATTGAAAAAAGGAAAAATAAATCTAAATTAAAATATATGGTATATATCAATCTGCAATGTGAAAATTAACTTTAAACGCTGTGTAGTAGGCCATACACTGATATAGGACAGTTTCTCGTCATGGCAAGATTGAGCAAAGCAACACAATGTAGTGCTACTACAACAAGTTCTCTCCTCAGACAAACTGGAGTTTCAAGATGTGTAAGGGGGCTCTCGTTTAATCTTTGATATTGTCATGTGTCACTACCGTTGCTATGGTTACATATTAAAGACAGTGACTCCTACCGATAGAAACTAAAATTAACGAAATTATTTTGGGGTTTTGTATTCCATTAGTACTAGCATTTGTATTTTTAAGTGTAATTGTGTTTTTAGTAAAACATATAACCCAAAATAATTCAAGCCTGACTTCTGGTGGAAACTAATAGTACAAACAAAATAGCAAAGGTAAATAATTAAGGAGATTTAAACCTCAGTTGGTTCTCTACAGTGTTTATTTTATTTTGTTCTTAGACTCTTTGCTTCTGCAGTTTAGTTTTCATCGGACTTAGCTTCAGACAAACATTGCTAATGTGATTATTGCTTTTTCAAGTTTACAACTGTTTCTTGTATTTGTTTAAACCCTTTTTTGCTGTTTTTTTTCATCCCACACAAATGTTAAAACACACTTTCCATCTCCCCGGGCTCCTTGAACCCTCATGAGAATAATCTTAGCAGTTCAGAGGTCAGTCTAGCAGAGTCCCCTGGCTAGTTCATATTTTGCGTTCTTCAAGCACGTAATATCTCTCATTACACTTTTCGGTGAGAAGGTCATTTAGTCCCTGGCTTAAATTAAGAACTGAAGGCCTACATAAGAACCCAAAGGGGAAGAAGACCCCACTTAGCCCAGGATCAGAGCCATTCTTTGAGTTAGCGGACTGACCCGTGTGCCCTGTCTGGACTAGCTGTAATTATATTAGCACAGGCGCTAGGAGCGTTAGCTTAAGCTCAGATTCTCTCCCAGACGTTGGCTTTTCAACACCAGCTGATATGAGAGGTCCAGTATTTCAGGTTATTATGGAAAGCCCCTATCAGTTGATCTATTTGTAGGACAAGGTTGTGGCACATCACAAGGAGATGAAGGGATTAAGATTGCTGCCTCTTTCACACTCGTTCAAGTTTTTTTTTTCCTCAGCTGCTTTCTCTTCACAGAGCAGATCTGTGTTGATTGACAGCTGTTGCCCGCCAGGGATTGGGCAGCCTCAATGTATGGTCAATTCACAAGCATTTAAATATATTGTCTGTGTTCAAAAGTCTTTCTTTGACAAAACGTAATAATGAGTGTGTATTCCAAAATGTCTTCACCAATCGACCAATCAGAGGACACGAAAACATAACAATCATGGCAGTGCCCTGTTGAACACTATCTGTAGTTCCTTTTTTGTGATGATTCTGAAAGCTTTGGTTAGTAGGAGCTCATTTAGTTTGTGGTGAGTAAGCAAAAGCCACCCAAAGACAACCACAACAGAAAATGTGTTCAAAAGACGAGAAATGACGGTGCTGGATAGAAACAGTCAAGAAGGAAGTCCCAAATGAAAACAGTTTTCTGACTGAAAACTATTGTTCTACAATTCTTGTCTATAAAGCAACTGAGTGGGTTTAACTTTGTTTTGATAGCTTTTTTTCTGTTTGTTCATTTTACTGTACATTGATGTAATTTTGAATATTCCCAGTACTTAATTTGTCCATGAGGTCCTGAAGCACCATGTCAGTGCTGTTCCAGCAGGGTCAAAAAGGTAGAGAAATTGTCCTGGGTTGGGAATTTGGGGTTCAAGGCAAGAGTTTGCTGCATTTTCTGGGTCTAAAAACAAGTCAATCTTGAAGCGTTCTGAAATTTTGGTTAAAGTTCTTAGTTTTTGCTTACTTTAGGCATAAAAATGGGACATGGGAGTCTCATGTGAATTTTCAGAATAATCACAATAACATATACAGAGCTATTTTGGTCATTTTGATGTAAAATGTTTATCCTGAAGGAAATTTTGCGATTTGGTGATTAGAACATCAGGTTTTTGATTTAGTTGGGCTAAATATTGTATCTGTTAATGCCCCCTAAATGATCAAAATCCATCAGGTTTTTTTTTAATAATCACTAAACTCTAATATTTAAAAATACTAATTGTCGTAATTTCTAAATATTGTTCAAATAAAAGAATTGCAAAATACAGATAAATTAGATATTACACAGTTTATTTACAGATTTTGATTGACAAGGAAGGTGCCAGAGACAGCTCTAGATACAAATTAAGTGCAGAATATACCTCAAGATGAATGTGATTTTCCCAGAATTTCTTTAGTTGTACCACTCTGAAAAGATATAGCAAACTGAGTTAGACCAGTTTGGATATCTTGGCAAATGTGGTGGCTGTAGCTAGAGCAGTCTAGAAATCATTTCGATTTTTCTGTCTGAGGTAAAAGACTAATAACAATACATAGACTTTACAAGCGAACAAAAAAAGATCACAACATAAATGGGAAAGTATCTGATGTCTATGAAAAATACCAGGATCTTTCCTCCTACAGCCATCTCTCTCTCCCCCATCACTTTGAGGGTATCTGCAGGCCTCGAATGAGGGAAAAAAAATGCCTCTCCTTTATTGTAGTGTGGTTTGAGGGTTTAATCGGGCCCTATCTGTACATGGCAGTTGGTGACATACTACATAAGCTTGTTCCCAGAGGATGTGATGGAAATGGAGTTTGCCTGCCAGCTAATTACACAGCTTCTGCAAATTACAGCCACCTCCGGCAACCCCTGGTTAGCGGCACTAGACAGGAATGTTTGTTTCATATATTTAAGTGCCGTATCTCCTCATGAAAAGATGAGAACCAGCTGCATTAATTACCAAGAGCAATTTAGTCAGGTGAGCGAGAGAGAATGTTCTTTAATAATAATAATAATAATACCTATGCATCATTCTTTCACAACAGTCTTTATTTTAGTCAAACCAGACGCAAAAATCACAATGTTATTTCCTGTCAATCTTATTGAGTGAATGTTAACGACTCATTCAGAGGTGATTCATCTTGTTTGATGTTGTAAAAGCTTTAATAGTGTGCATGTGCACTTATACAATATTTTTTTTTTTTGTAGAAGAATGTCTATTTTAGAAACATCACAAGCATTTCAGCCATCAGCCTTGTATCAGATGCATTTCAGCCAGACAACCTCTAGAGGTTTATTGAATTCGTTGCAAAAAAAAAAAAAAAGCTTTTAATCAAATAGAATATGTATACAAATTAGAGGTTCAGGAAGTAGAGCAAGCATCACTGAATGGCTGACCCACCAAGTTTGGACTCACTGCCATTTTCTCATAAATGGACAAGAATAGTTAATTTTAAGGGTCAAGCAGACAAACTGTGTGACTGCTATTCTGGTTTTTATAACAGTAGCTTCAATAATTTGAGCCAAACAAATAATTTGTTTTACCTGCCTGACGTTGAAGCAGAGAGAAAGAGACCGGGATAACAGCATGCTCCAAAAGTAGAAAAAAACTTAGTTTTAGGGAAGAATGGAGGAAGAAATACATGTTCTTTTGCCTGGAAACTGTTTTCAAACCAACGTGCTTCAAATGTTTGGAAAACTTGCCATTAATCAAAAGTGGCAGGATCATTCACGGCAACAAAAGTACAGCTCTTTTGAGGAAACCTATCCTCTGAAGTCTGAGCTGGCAGTGCGACAAATAATCAAACTGTATGACGAGTATGAACAATCTACGACAGTCAAATCAACAAATAATTTGACCCCTGCTATTTAAAACCGGAAAGTTTTTTGGGGGGTTAAAATTGTTTTTGTCAGGTAATTGATTTCTATGTTGCCTACTTCACAACACTCTGAAATGCATATCTGTAGAGCCCTGGAACCATTTTGATGACATTAGCAGCACTAACTCTACCCTGTCATTTAAGTGGGGAGTGAGGTCATTATATTTTTCCAACTTTGTAAGGTAAAGTCAGCAGGTGGTTGAGAGACAACAGGAGGGTCAACAACACTAGTCTTATTCTAATCTTAGGATGCCCCATAATCAGGGTCCTCCCCAAAATTATCTTCTGTCTCAGACACAATTTCCTTAATGTCACATTCACTTCACCGAAAAAAAAAATAAAATAAAAAAATACATGCATATAAATGTGTTAACCCAGAACTTGTAAAGGGTTTCCCACTGGATCTCCCTTAAAGCTTTCTTCGTCCCATTCTGAAACCATTATGTTCTTCCATGTGTGGATCATAACATTATATGTAATGTCGGTACGTTTTAGTCTGTTTCAATAATTTATATTTATGTTTATACATGTTTTCCACAGATAACTGACTGAATGATAATGCAATATTATTAGAATAATATAAAATACTCGTGCAGCATAAAAGTTTAAAAACATGAAGTTTATTACAGTTTTTTACAGTACGTACTATTCTGGTACTTTCATTGTCCTGGACTCTTATTCCTCTGAGTTATCTGCTCATCAAGCATCTAATTACCCACCAGTGCAGATATATAAACATGCTGGAGTCAAATGAGATGGACAGAGAGACATCAGTGCTGCAGGTTTCTTCTGGTCACAAAATCCACTGCTCTACTTGGAGCATCATAGATCTCATGATTTATTCACAACATTCTGTGGCCCATCTGACTCTTTGGCATGGGTGGACACACATGCAGCGCCTCTAAATGTGCAGTGCAGTTCATGGTGTTGTGGTTTTACATGGAACCCATAATTTCATGAAAATGCTCAGTTGAATTACTATAATGTTATTTTCAAGTTCAGGAACACCCGCTGTCTCCATTTCCTCCCAATGCTCCTCTGAAATGATGCTGAAATGAATAGCTAACTATCGGTCTCTTGTATGCTTCTGTACAAATTACACAAAAAAAGCTTATTGGCGGATGAATGTTGGACATTTGTGTGGGATGTTTACACAAACAGATGGTCTGCATCACCTGCACATAAGTTTCCATGGTAACCAAATAACCACAGTTTTCACATATTATTGAATAGCCAAATAACTGTAAGTGTGTTTCGAACTGGAAATTATTTCGGATAAACATAAAAATGTAGACATACACCCAATATTGATTATTTTTATTTGTTAAAAATTTGAAAAACTACCAGGAGTGATTCCTTAGGCTCCCATATATGACTTTGTAGTCGTGTCCCAGTTCAAAGTCGTATATATTCAGCTTTTCCCCCATGGCTTCAAGGTTTAAACTTCGCTTAAGATTCACTAATGTACCTGCTATAACTAATAATTACTTATAAACTTCTTAAACGATGTTTGAAATCTTCAGATTAAGAAAAATGTATTCAAAAGATGTCTCTGCACAACACTTTATTTACTCAAGTAAAGATGTTCATAAAGGGACAATGAGGTGCAGGTACTGAGAAGAAGTCTCCCTGAACCAGGAGAGCAGGTAATCCAGGAAGATTGATCCAGCAGATGTGGAATTGTAGTCACAATGAGTGATAATTAGATGTTATGTGACATCCACTGGGAGAACATGCAAACTCCAGTCCAGAATGGCAAGTGCTGGGTTTTCCTGAAACAAATTTCAGGAGAAGCTAATCAGAGCTAGCAAATTGATCATTGTTAGCGCCTCCTCTTTCTCTCATCACCACCCTATAAAAGTACAAACAAGCCTCTAGTTACGAGCTGTCGTGGGGTTCTCGGGTCCTGATCTCTGCCATTCTTTGAAGTCCTTACTAAGACAGCTCACCTTTTGCACTTCCCTTCATCTCTCCACTGTATGATTTTGGTTAACCTCAGTGCATTACTAATCTTTAAGCACCAAAATGGAAATCTGATCGTGAGATGTTGAGTTCCTTCATTCCTTTTTCATGGTTTAAATTATTCTCTTCCATTTGTTAGTTGAGACAAACACCTGTTGACTTTCTTAGAGGTTTATCTCCCGACGTTTCTGCTGAGACTACAGTTGCACTTGTCAGTGAAGTAAGAGAAAATGTATTAAAGGCTGCTTCTGGCACACGCTGCATTTATACTTAGAACACTTATACTTTCTCTCTCTCGCTCTCTCTCTGCGTGTGAGAAAGGCCACAGTGTCTCTCTGTGCCTCAGGCTAGTTTGATGGACAGATGGACAGTCCATGAGAGACAATCTTCTCTTTTAGCCAATGAGAAAACAGGACCCCTGCTGTAGGCATAGTGACAGTTGCCATGAGTGATTGCATCCGGACCTCCAGTAGATGGTTCGAGGGTTCGACCTGTGTCTGTTTAGAGGTGAAGGGTGGAGAGGGCAGCACCATTCCCCTTCACATTTCCATCTTTCCTGAGTTTGTCGATGGGTTTTTGGGTCCATCTGGTTTAAAGATGCCCATCAGACTCCTGACAACCCCACAGCGAGGGCGAACAAGAATTTAACTCAAAACTCTGGGTTTATATTTAGACCAAATATAACAGAAGAAGGCTATGCTGGTTTTTACTCCCTCATGGCCGACTGACACAGTGTGTTGGGATTGCAAGTTAGAAGGGAGCAGAATAAATGTTGGGTGTTGAAGGAATGGTTCAGAGAGATTGACATTTCCTCATTATTTACTCAGATCTTGGGGAACAGAGGAGTGGGGGGGGGGATAGCAGATTTACTATTGCATTTGAAACAGGAGATGCATAACTCTTGTTATGTACATCTCAAAATGATTAAACATCCAAATTTTACTTTTTTTTTACTTCAAACTCGTACGGCATTAATCGTATTAAAACTATAAACTTTAAAGGGTTTGTTTAGTATTATATTTTAGAACTTTACTAGAGATGTGCAATTCGGTTAATTTTCTCAACCGACAATCGCCGCTTGTTTACAGATTATTGAACTGGTAATGATAAGATATTATATTACTAACTGGTTAATGATAAGATTTAATATTAATCGAATAGAGGAGTACCATATTTTTATATGAAACTTTTATTTTATTATGTGCATAGCAAACCGCAGCAGCAGGACATTCGGAATACAAACAAAACTTTACCTCAAACAAAATATAAAAAGTGTAAAGTCTGCATTTAATTCTATTCACTGAAAGAGAGTTTGCTCAAAATATCTTGTAAATGGATCCCATTTCAGTTAATCCATTAACCTCCCAGTCTCATCACTCCCATCTTCCTCTTCTTCACCTCTCATAGGGGATTAGCCCATGCGTTCATACCCGCAACACATGCTCACAAACTTAAGGTAAGTCCAGGTAGTCGAACTACTGACAAAAAAAAAATTTAGTCACGGAAAAACGTCTATCTTTTAAAGAACCGACTATTTTTTTTTGGCTATTTTTCTTTAGAATTAAGATTTAGATTGAGTTTATATGAATCAGAGTGAGCATGCTCTTCACTTTGGCATTCAAGTGCTTATTTCTCTGTTTCGATCCTATCTTAACCGTTGTGTTTAAAATTAAGGTCAAGGGTGCTTGCTTTGACACCTCTACTTCGTTTAGAACCTTTATTGCCTTGAGACAAAGGCATTTTTATGTAACAATTTAGACAAATCTACAAGAGCAACAACCAAGAAAAAAATGCAGGAAAGTATTATTATATATTTTCTTTAAATTTGTCAGTTGGTCATAATTCCCTTTTTTTTTGTTAATTGTTAATCGCTCAATTTGCGCATCCGTAGAAGTTTTTCTAAAGTCTTTGTTCAGTTTTTAGTTTCCTCTACACTATGCACAACATGATGGAGCACATGAGAAGTAACTGGAGTGAATGACTCGATAATCTCCATAATCAGCTCTTAAGAATGTTCCTAAACTCAGTTAGGCCTCCTCTAATGTTGGGAAACGAGCACAGTTGACATATGGTCTCTTCATAAAACACAGCCGATCGATGCTGATTACGGACCTCGTTTTGGGTCTCGACTGCTCCATCTATGAATCCTTTGTGTCCTTTTGCATGTTTTCTCAAATTATACAGAAGGAGCCGGTTTCATCAATAGAGCTGAGGCACAATGAGGCTATTATCTCATGTGTTTCGCGTCCTGTGTGCTAACCTGTAATATCTGTGTGATGAACACGGCTATTAACTTCAGATGAAACCCCACAGGACATTCCTGTGTTCGTGTGTGCGTGTGTGTGTTTGCGCCGATGATTGATGATGCTGTTTTGAAGAAGTGAAAATGGACGTCGTTCCCCTCAGAAGCATACCAGAGGGGATAAAGAGCGCTATTGTGGGGTGTAATCTACTCTGTGGGGCTTTTCTCAGTGTCTTTCCGTGCACATATGTGTGTGGTAGTTAAGTGTATCTGCCAGTCATTTGTGTGCTGGTGTGTCAGTCTGGTTTGTGCAAAAAGCTTCTCCAGGCTCCCAGCGGTACTCGTCTGTTTCCATCCAGCCAGCAAGGAGACAAACTCCAGCAGCGTCAATGACTGACAAAAACGAAGATCGTCCCATTTCCTCTCTGTCTTTCTCTTTTGCAATCTCTGGGTACTTGGATCATCTATTCATCACTCGTTTCTGTATCCATGGCTTTTCCATTCTCAGGACTTACCCGTTTGTGTCTTTTGCTTTGAATGGAAGGTAATGTGAGGAGGTGAAAGTGGCCCTCAGAACCCTTGCATCGTGGGGGATCTATTGTGCTCTAAGCAGGAGGGAGTGAGAGAAGGGGAACAAGGGATTGAGAGAGAAACAGAGCCGGGGAGCTAAGGTGACTCAATGGCCTTGCACACGTGATAAACCGGGACTGATCATCTTACTGCTGCTCATTGAGACCAAACTGGGTTTTCGGAGTTAGTGTAGCCACGAGCTTTTTTTTTTAGGGGGAACAAACACAAATCGTAAAAAAATGTTTGTAGAAAAACATTCGGCTGATGTTTGTACAAAACATTGCAAATAATGAATGCTTCTCAATAACGGCTTGCTAAAAGAATATCTTATACGCATGTGATGTCCTGGAAAAACTGTGTTCTGCATGTTTTTCTGGATTTTTTTTTTTTGCTTTTTAGCTACTTTACAGTTTGCTCTAATAAATGTAAACTTTTTTCTTACACTTATACTAGCTTTTTTTTTGTCTTTTTCATTTTTAACCCCAATATTTTTTCTTTATCTCACAATAATTCCACAACAATGCTGAAATTGTGCAAAAAGTACAATAAAAAAGTACAAAAATCCAAACAATTGACTAGAATAGGTAAACAGTTTTTTTTTATGTTTTAAGTGCTGAGACAAAATAAAAATTCATAAATCCCACAAAAAAAGGCAAAGACGAGGTCAAAACAATGTATAAATTGTATAAAACAGGCAAACCAATCAAAAATGCTGTTCCAAGCTTTGTTATAACAGAAATTGTGCTTTTCACAAATAGTTTGTGGCACCGATTGGGTGTCTATAAAACAAAAATGAAATAGTCACATGTTTCCTCACATTTTCTTATGCATTACCTTGCAAATTATGTATCAAATGTCTTGCAATGGTCATTTTAAAAGACAACACATCAAAGCTAACAAC
The DNA here is from genome assembly GCA_007224835.1 of Danionella cerebrum. Lineage (NCBI taxonomy): Eukaryota > Metazoa > Chordata > Actinopteri > Cypriniformes > Danionidae > Danionella > Danionella cerebrum. The sequence goes on along the minus strand of SRMA01025224.1, from coordinate 53,438 downwards.
CTTTTTGAAATCTACAAATTAAAGTTAAACAATGGGTTAGTCACATTATTCCTACTTAAATCAAAACAGTATGTGTGATTGGCACACATTAGCACCGTACAGAGACTTCTAAGTGATTGTCAGTTTCTTTTTACAGAAACCAAATTGGCATAATAAATGGCATCTAGAGGTGAGAAGAAGGGATAACCCTTGAAACTACAAGACCTGTGACATGGCTTGTATTTTGCAAAGTTCTGGTACAAAAAATGCATGAAACAGAGTATACTGTTGAGGTTTACCTGTTTTTTTTTTTTTTTATACAATTTTCACTTTGTTTTGAAAGTGTTTTTGCTTATCTGGGGGATTCATTAATTTTCATTTTTGTCTCCACACTTTAGATTGTTGTTTTAACACTTAACAAAATGCATTCTCAAAGTTGTACTCTTACAATTACAGGATTGTTGTGTACAGCCATGAAATAATTTTTAATAAAAAAAGAAGCTGGAGTTGTACAAATTTTTTAAGTAAACTGATTTAATGTCAGTTAGTGGAAATTTTTAAGTAATAAAACGCGCTCAAAAAGACTTCTAAGGGTTAAAAAGCTTGCACTTGTTTAAGCGTTCGCACATTCTCCACGCATTCTGTGTGAACCTAATAAAGACTTTTTTTGAAAATGTGGGAGTTGCAATCTTTATTTCACACTCAAGGATGTGCCCTGTGTCTTGATTTTAATTTCAGCCTTATGGAGATATCAGACGTCTTCTGTTACATGCCATCAATATACTGACTTGCACAGGTGCTTTCAATCACAACAAATCCCAAGAAATGATCTCACACATCACTGTGAAATAAACAGTGTGACTGAAAAGGATATGATGTCACACCTATGTCCGGAGGGATTTAGTATTTTATGAGAATTAAAACATCAATCAAATGTGCTGGTTAAAAAGAAATGATAATGTAAACAAAGACAAAAAGGTCCCCCTCCCCCCTCCCAAATGCTTGACCTGGTGACTCCATTGTCCTTTCTAAAAGTCACTCTTCCTATTCCAGCATTCTAAACGTGTTGTTCATGAATATTGTATGCGGAAGTCAATTAAAAGTGAATTATTAATTTGCTGAGTGTCAATATTTAGCAAACAATGATACCGTTGCCTCCCTGGGAAGCTCCCAGATCAACTCTGTCTCTGAAGGATTGTTAGTGCTCAGAAGTGAGACGAGGAGAGCGCTCACATATACTCTCTCACACAGAGCGCTGTCTCTTAAGGGGATTAAGCAGGTGGTTTTCTCTCGCAGCAGGAGTGCAGTGAAATCTTTCTAAAGGCAAGTGATGCAGACAAGGGTAAGCGGAGTCTAGACTGACTCCAAAAGAGCTCTAAACACAGAGGAGGGAGATTTGTTGTCTTCGATTCACTCTTGAAGGAAATGGGTGTTTTGTTTCAACAGCAGAATATTAAAGACTGACTAAATTATTCTTGTTTCACTTAAATGTCTTGTAAATGATTACTATTGATGTTTCAATGGTAGGATCATTTTATCTGAACCTTTTTTTTTAAAAGATTAAGCAAATTGAGAACCAGGTTTGGCAGAATTGTGGCTCAGTGGTTGCCACAGTTTTCACTCGGAAATGAGGTTGGTTCCTTCCTGTCTGGGATTCCCCCACATGTCCTAGATTAGAATGGGGTGTGCCCTGTGACTCCATCAATGTCTGATTTAGAAGGATTTAGAAGGTTTGAATTTATTGAATGAAAGCAATCCGGGATATTGTTGATCTTCTCCCACACTGTTTTATGTTGAATAAAGTCTTTTTTTTTAGTGCACAATCAAATAAATTAGATTTCACACACATGCTTGTGATTTAAAATATAAGTCTGGGAATAGTGTGAGATGGATTCCAGCTTGGGACGTCTGCTTGTGTTGTAATCTTTTGGACAATGCAGGTTCTGGTGATGCACAAAAGGAGCACAAAGATTTATTTATTTTTTTTCCCCTCCAGTGTTTTTTTTTTTTGGTTACACTTCGGACTCTGACTACAATGACAAAGCAAGTGCTTCCTTTTCCTGTAGCTGTAATGTGGAACGTTACTGTTTCTCCCATTACTTTTTGGGTCTGGCAATCTCTGGTAAAACTGACATACTCTGTGCTTTAAAAGAAGATCATCTTTAAGACTGTCTTTGTGTCTCTCTTGCGTGTGAAGTGCACAAAAGACCATAATCATAGATGTCACACCCACACACATAAGAGGAAAAAGATTGTGCGCCTCTTTTAGGAATATTATAATAGCAGTAATAACACAGCCAGTGATGATGATCATTTTATATTGTCACTCACTTTATTGTAAGGACTGAATGGATACTTGGAGCATGTTCTTTGAAAATTTCAAAAAGCAAAGGAAAAAAAACAGGTAGAGGTGTGAAGGAGGGCTAGAATGGATTGCGAATATTTCCTCGATGGATCTTGCTGTGAGGTCCCTCTAAGAAGTCTTGAAGATACTTAATATAGATTAGAGCCAGAGATAAAACCTCCTGATGTCTGGAGCCAAGAGCTTCACGTCACACTTCAGCAGCGCTTTAATCCAAGCCACCTCAAAATGAGTTGAGTAAGTTGAGTCTCCAATCAAAGTAATTTTGTTTTCTGACAGCAAACTCCTTCGCACAATTAGATTTCAGGTATGGGAATGTTGAACACGCATTACACAATCACAGCTCCTGAAACGACCCCACAGATTTGTACAGTGTTTCAATCTGGTGAAAAAAAAAATAGATGTTATCGGTGCATGGGAAATGGCTGGTGGGAATGACTGAGAAGTGAAAAAAAGAAATAAAGGCCGTTTATATCAGCCGTCTGCAATCGAGTCGGCTCTTTCAGGATGTTTTCCAGGTGGTTTGAAAGACTAGAAGAACTAAGCAGAGCTCTTACTTGAGTGATAGCATTGGGAAGAGATACTTTCACTTGCTGGTTTCAGCTTGCGCTGGGTGGAGATTTAACTGAGCGATATGGAGAGAACAAATCTGCCTTTTAGTGGCTTTCTGGGGAACAGGAAGGGGGATTTGGAGACATGCTTCAGCTAAAAAGTATGATATGCTGCAGTGAGTTTCTGGCTCTTTGAGCTGTGACTTCTTGATTGCTATATAAAGTGTGATGTTAAAAGCCTGATAAATAAGTGCTTTACCAACACACTCTGTTAACGTAGAAAGATGTATGAACACAATTGCATGTATTTTTTATTTTTTATTTGCTTCTACTTCAATTCAACATGTCCATCTGAAGCATGTTTATGAGATTACAATATACGCCAGTGGTATCCAACCTGGTTGCAAGAGTGCTGCAACCCTCAGCCTTTAAGTATAACACTTATATTACTGAAGGTACTCTTGTCTAGTTTGCAGAGTATGATCTGTCTATTGAACACCAAATCGTACAGAAAGGGCCGTGTTTTTGTAAAAAAAAAAAAAGTGTTCTAGAAAATCCATCCATCCCTCTGTCCATTCATCCGGGATGAATGGCTTTTCTTTCCGCCCCTCCATAGACGAAATGAGCACATGCTCATCAAAATGATTCCTTTTGTTTTGTAAATATAGATAAAACACTGAAGACGTGATTGATAAGCGCACTATGTTTGTTTATTATTTGTATTTCATTTTTTCTCTTTATAAGAGCTGGTGCTTGTCTGGCTTTGATTAAAAAAAAAATCAAGTTAAAAAGGGACTGAATAGAAGCCAAAAGTGAAGCTTATTTTGGTGGTAACTAATTTTTCAGCCTCAGCCATGTGTCCTGAATGTTATCATATTATTTTAGGTGGTACAGTAACATCTTGATGAACCCCTACAAATAAAGCAGTAGGTACCTGCTACATCTTCTGGAAGCTTGATTGTGTACAGGTTATTTGCTTTACAGTGACTTATCAAAAATTGTCTCTGGGTTTGTTGTTGTTGTTGATACTTATATAAAACATGGACATCAATATGTGAAGAAATAAGAGAATATCAATTCTTCAGGCATCAGTACAGGTAGATGTGAATACTGTGATCAAAGAAGCAGAAGATGAGACCTATTGAACCTTCTTATGTGTGGAAGGCAATTAGAAGTTTATCCCTGAAGACAAATAAGACACACCCTCATGCATTGACTTGAGTTGGATCACAATGCAAAAGCGGAAGTCTCTGTCTACACCGTGCAATATTTTCTTTTTTTTTTTTCTTTTTTTTGCCCTAATTTTTACCTGCGATCTCACATCGCGTGATGTGGATTGAGCAACGACTTGAGGTCATGTCGGTGAGATTTTTTTTGGTCACTCAATGTGAAACAAATGTACATTTTTAAGACCTGAATATTGCTACAAACTAAATTAGAGAGGGTCATGTAGTAATAGTGAATTGTTTATTTTTAAACATCCGTGTGCGATCAAAATCCGTGTTGTTCAGGAGTAGCATGACTGGATTGTCAGGTACACAGCTGCCTCGTTAGTCAAAGTACCCACAGCTGTCAACTGCTAATCAGGCTACAGGTGTCTGTTAGGTATATGTGGAAGTATATTCAGAGTCTTGTTTTTTTTTTTTGCTTATTGACCTTAACTTGGATTAAATATAGTGTTAGTAGTGTTCATCTAATATTTGTATTTTTGTCATCTATGATGCAGATTTCTCTTTTGTACATGTTATATTTCAAAAGAACAGTTAAGGGTGACGGGATTGGTGAGGCTGGGAGTCCCATTATATGAAGCTGCTCACCATTATTTCACATGTACTTGCACTGTATTCTCTCCATTTGCAAAATCTCTATCTCTTGCCCTATTTAAAATATATATTTACTCAAGTAATACTAATGTAATGTTCTTTATCAAACTTAAGTTAAAAAATAACTAGAAAGAAATAATTCAAACTGTGATTTGAACTTTTGGCCATATTTCAAGTGTATCAGGTCTTCACATCATTAAAAGAAAGCAAATGTGTTAAAACTGTGCAGCCCCTTAAGGCTGAATGGATCCTTTTTTGTCTCCAAAATGGTAATCCTGCCTTAGTATTTTAGTTTCTTTTATTTCTCACTGTTTCACTTAATGAAATTTGCTCAGACCCCACTGTTTCAACAATCAACTCAATTTCTGTCACATTTTTTTCCCTCCGTATCTCCCTCCCAAGGCCAATTAGTCAACTTAAAATGTCTATTTCCCAGTTTAGTGTGCAGTGATCAGGTTAATAAGAATTAATAAGCTATTCACACTGCGTTCAATAGAGAACGTACGACTCTCATCCTGTGAGAGCGTCTGCCGAGATGCGCTCCAGAGATCAACACAATGGTCTTCCCATTAAAGAGGTCAAGAGTGAATACACATACACAAATGATCATCTGTAAACAATTTGCAGTCACTATTCAGCGGATGTCTGTATTTAGTTGTGTGACTTAGTATTCCTTTGATTCATTTCCATGGCTAATGTGCATTAGATGAAAGCAGTGGTTTTTTTTTATTTTATTTTATTTTGTAATGTTTTGGTATGTGAGTGTTTTTATAGTTGAACATAACTTGGGCTGCGTTCAATTCCCTCTATGACTGCAAATCAACTTTTCACAATACTATTGCTAAGCACAAACGCTACAGTAAATCAAAAATGTAACAAATTTTAATTTTTTGTGGTTAATTTGCTGTCATGTTTTTTGATTCGCAGTAGTATTTTAGATTTGCAGGTTTGCCAGACTGTAATCTGAGGATGGTCAACATACAATAAAATAAACGTTCAACTAAATGCTTCTATTATTGTAAATGCCTTTAAGAACAGTTCAAATCAAGCTCTAAATTTGACCAATGCTCATTTATATGCAGAATGTTGGCTCAAAGCTGATAAATGTGGAACATCTCAGCAAGAGAAGAACATGCCTATGTTGCTTTTCAAATATTGATCAGATGAAAGAGTCTCTGGAGACAGGAGTGAAGCTATATTTGAATTCAGTCAGGCCCTGATCCAATATTAACTCAATTATAGATTTAGAAAGAATCCAGACATGGAATCTTAAGGGCATGGATTTATTGATAAAAAAATGAATGTATAATCCAGCTTTCCTGTTACATAAACACTGACTGCCTAATTTACTTTGCTGTTTAACACAAATTGCTAATCTGCCAATCACATGGCAGTCACTCAATGCATTTAAGTATGTATTAGTGCAAAAGATGACCTTTTGAAGATCACGCCTAGCATCAGAATGAAGAAGAAATGGGATTTAAATTATGTGTGATGGTTCGTGCCAGACAGGCTGGTGTGAGTATTTCACAAACTGCTTATCTGTTGAGAATGGCCAGAAAAGAGAAAATGACAATGTCAGTTGAGGAGGATTAAACTGGTTATAGATGATGGAGAGGCTAAATATAGTCAAATTTCATCCAGTTTCCTGTTACATCCTAGGTGTGGGGAATACAATCTCTGAGCATGCGATATGATTATGCGGTACACAGTGAGGGTACAGTGTTTCTGGAATCCAAAGAGGTGATCGAACACAATATTAACCAGGTTAACCTGGCAAAATGGGTAATTCTGATATATGACTCATTGGATTTAGTTTGAGCACTGGTAAAAACTGACAAAAATACTTTCAGTTTGATGTTAAAGCTCTATGTAAATATTTTGATTCACACGGCAACGTTAGATAAAAAAAATAAAGTAAATAAATATCAACGATTAACATCTTTCTGATTTAGATCTGACAACTCCACAATTCATCTATCTGCAAAAAAACATGTATCTAATCATTGCCAAATTGTCTTTAAGTTTTAATCTCAATGTTTTGACCTGTTCATACCTGGCCATTTTTGGAGTCTCTTGTTTTATTTGTTTATTGACTTTGGCCTGAATTAAATGTATTGCTAGTAGCTTACATTTGTTATTTATACATTTTTCAGATATATTGGTGGCTTTTGTAACTGTTAAACACATCTTAACGCACTTGGAAATACCATCATCTTGTTATACACACAGGCCACTTTATTAGGTACACTTTGCTAGTACCAAGTTGGGCCCCCTTTTGTATTCAGAACTGCCTTAATCCTACATGGTATTTACTCATAAAGGTACTGGAATCTTTTCTCAGTTTGGTGCATATTAACATGATGGCATTGCAGAGTTGCTGCAGAATTATCGCCTGTGCATTTATATCCTGTTTCACCACATTCCAAAGGTGCTATTGGATTGAGATCTGTTGACTACATGAACTCATTGTCATGCTGATGGCTCAAATGACATGGTTTTTGACACCACCACCAGCCTGAACCATTGATACAAGGTAGGATAGATCCATGCTTTCATATGCAGAATTCTGACCCTACCATCCAAACCTTGCAGCAGAAATCTATATTCAGACCAGGCAACATTTTGCCAATCTTCTGTTCAATTTTGGGGATCCTGTGAAATTCTAGTCTTGGTTTCTTGTTTTTAGCTGACGCGGCAGCCGCTGTGGTCTTCTGCTGCTGTAGCCAATCTGCCTTAAGGTTTGACGTGGTGTACATTTAGAGATGCTCTTCTGCAGATCTTGCCATTCCATCAGCTTTAACCAATCTGGCCATTCCCCTCTGACCTCTAGCGTAAACAAGGCATATACTCACAGAACTGCCCCTCACTGGATATTTCCTTTTTTTTTCACACCATTATCTATAAACACTAGAGATGGTCGTTCATGAAATTCCCAGTATATCAGCACCCTGTCTGGAAACAACCATGCCACATTCAAAGGCGCTTAAATCACCTTCCTTTCCTATCCCGATGCTCTGTATGAACTGCAGCAGATCATCTTGACTATGTCTACATGGCTAAGTGCATTGAGTTCCTGCCATGTGATTGGCTGTTTTGGGTTAACAATCAGACAGTCAGGTTTACCTAATAAAGTGGCCAGTGATTTTAGATGTGACAACTCAAATATGTGCTAAATTAATCATAAAATATAGAAAGATGTATCTATTCATAGCCAGCTACTCTCATAGCAGTGACACACTCTTCCCATTATAAGTTGATCGTCCCTTTCTCCGTGCGCCCATTTGTTAAAGATCATTTTAGAGAGTTCTACTTTTCATCTGTAGCTGTCAGGTGCAGTAGCTCGAGTAAGCCCACAGTAGTTGTTCTGCGCTCTGCTAGAGTGAAGGCTTCACCTCTTCCAAGCAGACACACTTTCTGTTGAGCAGGGCGCTGTAAGGAATGCATCTGTCAGCATTAACAGGATCACAGACAGCCTGGAGGAGGATGCGGGAGAAAACTGAGTGTTTATTTCCTCCATGTTGCCATGCTCACAAGCTCCATGACAACGAGAGTGGGCGTCTTGCAGACCACAAGATTCTCAGACACAAGCATCTTCTCTTCTGACATCTACCCTGATCTCTCATTTTCCTCTATCTTCTCTGAGATATCTCCGCTGGGCTGACGGGTTCTTTTCTAGAACCACCCCTACAACCAAATAGGAATATTAGGGTATGTAAAGAGTATGTTGGTTTACGCATCTCTAACAACGAGGTATTCTATAAAGTTGGCTACATTACATGAAGATTTCAATGTTGAACTAACATTTTGTTTAATGTTGTTTAGCAACTGGCAACGTAAATTAGGTAAGAGCAATTGAAATATAACAGTAAAGTCCTATCCTTTTTTACATAAAAACATCGGGATCATACAAGAAAAGAGAAAAGAAAAGACACGATAGGGTAGAATTAAAAAGTTTACTGTACAGTAAGTACTTATAAAGGCATCATACATATGTACATGTTTCAGGAGGAGCTACTGATGGTTATTCCCACACCAATTATCCCAATTATTTCCTTTAATTTCAATAAATTAAATCATTCAAAATGCTTCCCACATCAACCTAGTCTGTAAGCCTCCCTTCTTACTTCCCATCACCTCACTAAATTACAATTTAGTTGTGTCTTTGACTGTATCTTTTCACACTAGTACCTAGAAATCCCTGAGAATGCATTGACTTTACAATTATTATGACATTTCTGACCGGTCCCTAACAACCAAACTTTTTACCCTAGCAACCGTTTCTTAAATCTATCTGATAAATGATAGATAAATAGGGATTGGCTTATAAATTTTATAGTGACAGACACATTATTGTATGTCACTGACCCCTCCATAGCAATCAAACTGTTTACCTTAACAACCAATTTGGGATATCTCTATCTAAGCTTTGGAAAATCATAGAGACATAGGGATCGGTTTACTCATAGTGGTTTAACATGGTCACTGACTCCTCCATAGCAACTAAACTTTTTACCCTGGCAACCAAATCAGCAGATCTCAGCTTCAGAAAATGCTAGGAACATTGGACTTTGTATCAATCACTTAGAGTGAGAAGAGTTTTAATTTTATAATTGATTCTTCTGTAGTGCCCAGATTGTTTACCCCAGCAACCGACCTATCAAGCCAGGATCAACGTTTGTGTAGACCCTTTGGTTTCTTTTTGAGGTTTAACAAACTTTAGGGAAGTAGGACTTATTCCAAAACTTTATTAGGAAAAATCAAGCGTTTTACTATGTTTTACAATGCCAACACACACCATATTATATGGATAAATTAAAGTTTTTTCCTCAAAACATAGATTTTTCTTGTCGCTTTAAACTGAAAATTACTAAATAAATAATGAAAAAAAATATTATTTTTTTTTTATTTAAGGGCCAAATAATAATTTTCCTATTTTATTGTACCATATCTTTAATTATCTCCTCTAGGCAGATACGTGCATTATTCTCAGAAAGAAAAACATGATAAAAGCAGCGCATTTATCTTGTTTTTCATCATCATCATCCTCGGTTGCCAAGGTGATTTAGTTGTAAACACTTAAAACCAAAAGTCCAAAAACAGAAAGGATCAGCTCTTGATGAGTGATTCACAGCTCCAGGTCGGGACTCTGATTTAGGAAACTACTGCAAACATCTGCAGCCTGCTGATATGGTTTAACCACTTTTTAAACACACTGTTATAATCCAATCAGCCAGACAGTACATTTTGTCTGATTTCCACCTGTGTTGCTGATGGTAGGTTTCTGATTGCATGGAGGTGTACCGAGACAAACCCCGATAATAACATTAGCATGTAAACGCTTCTGCTGTGTGGCATTTAACCTCCCCATCATTGGACTTGAGGGCTCCTAGCAGATCCATTACATCAACTGTATGTCAATCAAGCTACAGAATGCTTCCAGAAGCACAAACTGCTGTCAGAAAATTTGATGGATGTGTTTTTTAGACCAGAATAATTGAAACAGAATTGAAATCAAATCTCAATCAAATATTCATCAGTATTTCTTGCTGCTCAGAGACATGCTTTAAACACACACCCGGGACCCACTAGTGACAATCAGTCTGAGTCAAAGTGTCAAACTCCATTAGACACTGTGCCGCTGGCAAACGAAATGTTTCACTTTGTGAATATAAATAGCAGAATTAATAAATAATATCCAGCTTATATCAGAGTGCAATTAACCATTCTGAACTATGAAGGTATCAATAACCAAAGGCTAACAGTCTGTCCATATCTCACACAAAATAAAGATTAATTCTACTTAATTTGGGAACTCTTATACATTTTAAACTTTTTTTCATAAACACTTTAGATATGTTCTAGATTGCAGCGTTATCTATTTGTTTTGTTTTTTTTTTACAGTTTTTAAATTATGTTTAAGGGTTTAACAGTGATAGTATTTTTGACAATCAATTTTATCCAGTTTACGAAAAAAAAAATCCACACAAGCGCTTCATATTCTAGAGTTGAGCTGAATACTAGAGTTACAATTCTAGAGTCCTAGAACACTGAGAAGAGAACAGTACACTCTCTCTCTCTCTTCTCTCCCTCAGTCACTCAGGTTTGCTGTTTTTTTTTTTCCGTTAACGTTTAGGTTTTCTTCAGCTTCAGCTTTGTTTGTTACTTAGGTTTGTTTGTAGTACTTGCTTTTTAACCAGTAGTGTTTTGGTAAGAGTGGGGTTTGTTCAGACGTGGTGCTTGGTAAAAGCGACTTGCATCTCTGCCTCTAGGAGAATTTTTCGGAATGGGACAGATATAGATAATGCTGTACTCGCTCATCATTACAATTCACATGGGGAAGCTAGTATACACACACACGTATCAGCAAATATGTACAGAATTTCTTTCACCAGATCTGGAATTATTTTTAATCATTTTCATTGAAATATAATTTTCCACTTCGTGGTAAACTTTCTCATTAATTTAAGCTTGAAACACGGCACTAATGGAAAAGGTGATGGAAGAGGCAGGCTGCAAGTTACTCTCTCCTCTGTGTCATTGATTTCCCTTTTTTGTCCATTTGTCCTCAAAGAAGCCTTTGTAACGTTAATGGCTATTTTTATGGCCCACTGAAGACTCCTGACCACATGGCACACTTCAAACCTCTCTTTCTGGCGCTTCTCTCTCTGTCTCTCTTGATGAATAGATTCAAGCACCTCTGACTAATGAAATATTAAATGCAACTGTCTGTATCACTCAAACCCTGACAAATGCACCAAGTAGCTCCCTGGTGTCACTAATGTTTTTTCCTCAAAGCTTGTCTTTAAAGGGGAACTTTCAAACATATGTCTATTTTTAAACCTAGTGCTTTTGTGGCTAATTACAGTTTTTCGACTGGTTTCCAGTCATTTGCAGGGCAACAAACATGAGATTCTCACCAATCTTAACAGATATTGGATACTTTAACCCTTGGAAGTCCCTATCTGCACTGATGTGCAAGCCAGCAACAGGGTCTGTTTTAAATTATGTTTGAATGATGCAACCCATCTATTGTTTAATTTGGATTTCAAACATAATGTGCAGGTTTCAAAAATGTTATTCGTTTTGAAATTTTGTGTGAAACGTAAATTTTAAACTTAAAATGTGAATCGTTTGCAAACCTCAAATTGGTGCCATCTAGTGGTGAAAATAAGGGCCAACTTTTGGAAGTACAATACCTATGAGATAGCTTTTATTATTTTTTTTTTTTCCCAACACTTTTGAAATTTATTATAAATCATAAAAAATGTCATAAAATTATTTTTTTTTTGTACTTTTGGTGTGGAACTATTGTGTAATCTAATGCAAAATTACGCTGGGGTTGTACTAAAATATATATACCAAGTACTTCTATAAAAAAAAAAAAATAATAACATTAATGTAAAGGTCTTTTATTAGTGCAAATTGTAAAGTAGTAATACACGCTCAAAAAGGTCCCAGACTTCTAAGGGCTGTATGCAAGATTTGTATGCCTTTCAATTGTGCCTGATATGAAACGTCTCTATAAAGTAATATTTTTAAAACCGAAGAAGCTCTGCAGTGTTTTCGCTAATGAATCTGAAAGTAGTTTGTCTTTAAGCGCATCCCAGTGAATAGACATGTAAACAATGTTAAAAAGTGATTTTCACCACAGGGGGTCTATAAACAAACACAGTCTCTTTCTCTGTTTCTGCCAGTGGCTGTCAGTTGATCAACAGTGAGATGAAGCTTTCGGGCACATTTGAAGAGCATTAATGAGTGTCCTGGAGATTTCTCCGCAGTGTGTTATTAATAGAGCATGCGGCGGCGATCTTCCCATTCACGCTCACTCACACAGACGCTCTCCATCAGATGAACCATGGTTTGTGGTCCTGAAACATTCATAAGCGCATAATGGCAGAAGCTGCCACAGCAGAAAGTGATGACAAGTCATGGCGAGAAGTGATGACACGTTACATGTGCCCGCTAGTGGCGGTTAATAGCATGCTAGCTAGAGAGCCCTTTAATAATCGTCCATGTGCTTAAAAGATGGTCTTATGCATCACCCTTAGCCAGGGTAATGTGCCATTTATGAATGGTACCTTTCCTTTTTACAAGGCTTGCTTTTTCTCCATTATTCAGTAAGTTTGTACACAAAAAGTGTACTGCCATAAGATGGTATTTGAATATCATTATCTACAAATAATGCACCCTAATTTCCTGAACTACTTTTAAATAACTCTAACGTAACATTACGTAACATTTAGAAATCATTGTTGGTTTGTGTAAGAAATTTCAGTTGAATAAAATGTGCAAAAATTAACCATGGTCATTAGTTTTAGGCACCCTTGTAATTTTTTTTGTTTTGGTTTTAAAACCTTTAGCATTAAAATCTTTTTGTAACCACAGTGACCGTTATCCTCAATACACAAGTGAGTCCAATCATGAGAACGCTTTTGCAGGAGGCCGGTTGTGAGTGTTTCTCCTCTGCATCTTCTCTAAAGAGTGGAAACATGTGAGTCTCAAAAAAATGACCTAAAAACAATGATTTTTGAACATCAAGATTTAGGGGAAGGATATGGAAAGCTGTCCCAGAGATTCAAGCTCTTAGTTTAACTGTGAGGAACACTGTGAAGAATTGGAAGGCTAGAAGTACAGTTCTAGTTAAGGCCAAAAGTGATAGTCCAAGAAAAATCTCCGATAAGCAGAGGTGCAGAATGGTAAGAACAGTCACAGGCAAACCCAAAGCTTCAAAGACCTACATCATTATCTTGCTGCAGATGGTGTTAAAGGGGGTTAAATAGAATTCTGGAGGAATCAGTGACGAAGGAATCAGTGAATCCAGGAATCAGTGACGAAGTTGAAGTTGCGCCAGGGCTGGATCTTTTAACAAGACAATGACCCTAAACACTGCTCAAAATCTGTCATCCTGGATTAAAACGTGTTCCAGAGCGCTCTTGACTTCAGGAGAAGGTGACAGAACTTTTTTAAAGGATGGCCCTAAACACACAGCCATATGCCAAAGGAGTGTCTTCTGTTTTTACGTCTTAGCCAGGACCCAGGACATAATCGCATTGATGCAGTGCACGGTCACCCCCTATTATGTACCAAAAATAAATAAAATACTGCAGCACTGTGCATTATTTTCAGATTTCTGTTGACTGGAAAATGGAGATCAACCACAACTACAATGTAATGATGTTTGGGCAAATGTTTTCGGAGTAATTCGATTTAGAAGTTTATCATCACAAACGCAGGGGTTGCTCCACCCCATCCACCCCACACGCCACAGGGGAATCTTGGGAACAGAATGTGGAGGGCTTTCTGTTCTCAATGCTGATATTATCAAGGCACAGGAAATGGCATTCTCTAGCTAATGCCAGGAGGACATTGGGAGGACAGTGCGTTTGGGTGTGTATGTGTGTGGTATTCGGAGCTAGGAGCATCAGACTGTGATGTTAGTTTGGGACGGAATCTGCTGAGCATGAGCTGATTTTACAAGATGAGGTCTCTAGAGAGATCAGTGAATGGAATAGGGCAACCTCGCTAAATTCCATTAACCCATTTGTAAGTGTTTGCATTTTGCTGTGTGTGGATTGAGCCATTTTCAGAAAGAGCCAGTGTTGACATATATTACATTAAATTGACCGTGCTACATGTATATTCTTGGAAGGTTTCTGCACACAAAAGTAACCCAGAGTGCTGCATATGCAAGTTAATGAACATATGTGTTCACAGAACTTCAGAATTTGGTCAGTAAAGCAACGTACAGGAAGCGCAGATGGAAGGAGCAGAGCACAGCTGTATACTTTTGTTTCTGATCTCCCCAATATAACTTTATTTGCTGCTCAATTTGTGACACTGGATTCATATTCTGCTTTCAATTTGCCATACACACCTGCCTCTGCTCCACACTAACAGGCCTGTGATTGCCATGGTTAAGCTTTAAACGTATAGTAAGAATGGTATTTTATACGATTTATTCTGTACTGTGCAAGCGATCTCTGAACACATGTGCCTCATGCTTTCTTATGTGTGCTTTGAAATCTGGAATCTTTGATCATGGAACCCCTGGCATTTGAATCCAGTCTCATGAGAGACTGGTTATTTATTGATGAGTTAAACCTAAGCATAGTTAAAGCATAAATAGGAATACATTTACTCTTCTATTTAAACAACCCATTACAAAGTGTTTGTACAGTGTTCTGTAACCTTTCACTGGCACTCTAACAAGAGTATAGAATTAAAATCAACATTTTCTATGAGATTCTATATTCCAAAAAACTCCCACAAATGGGGGCCTTTGATTGCCACCAAGATTTGTTAAATTGCTCACAAAATAGTGATTATTTATTTATTTATTTTTATTCATTCAAGCTCACTTGAATCTCTTTGGAGAAAACCCACATTAATGACTACACAATTCTAATTAACTGGCATTCAACCACAGATGAATTAGTTTAATGGGTGTCCAGAAGACAGTTGACAAAAATGGCATTCATTAGTGATGTCATTCAGGAACGATTTGTTCTTTTTGAACGAATCTTTAATGTGATTCCGTAAAAACGAGTCGTGTTGGAGAGGGATTCGTTCATTGGTGCATGCGTAACATTCTTGTGGTTTTCCGAGCGTAACCTGTTCATCATTAATGACAAAAAAGCGAAAAGACCTGAAAGACCCAAAAGGACCCAGAGGAGTCGGACTCTGAAAAATAGCTAATCTTTCAGTTTCCGGCTCATGATATCTCCTTAACGTTAACCAATGCAGTATGAGCCGGAAAGAGAAAAGACCAAAAGGACCCCAAGGAGTCAGACTCCGAAAAATAACTAATCTTTTCGGGTTCCGGCTCATGATATCTCCTTAACGTTAACCAATGCAGTATGAGCCGGAAAGAAAAAAGACCAAAAGGACCCGCAGGAGTCGGACTCGCAAAAAGAACTAATCTTTTTGGATCCTGGCAATATAGCGGCCACGTGACAAAAGTGCTAAAGAAGCCAGTCCGGGTTGAGTGCACACGTTAACATCACAGAGAGGTAATTATGTGGAGATTTAAACCTAAAGAAGACAGATCAGAGGTTAGGTAAACCAGACTAAAAGACCCAGGTAGGCTTTAGTATTATATTTATACATATTTTAAATTTAGCATTATAGTTTTGTCTTATCTGTTTCTGATTCTCGTCTGTGTATTTAATGCTAGTAGCTGTGGAAGTAACAAACAACATTTATTGATATTTTAGTAAATTGAACGAAATGACTCGAAAAAAGATTCGTTCATTTTGCTGAACGAGACTCAAAGAACCGAATCCGTAAAATGATGAAAAGCCCGTCCCATTTAATGCTGTCAGCAATGACTTCCCATGGAAGAGAAATGTCACAAAATCTGACAAAGGAAATAATCTCTGTAAACAAAGCAGGTGAGTGATGTGATCAGCAGAGTTACTTATCAGTCAAAACACTGTAGCAAAAGTGATCCAAAAAAATGTAAATTAGTTACAGACTTTGATTTGAATAATAAAAGAATAATGAAAATAGATTGTTCTAGAGACATAACCCTAATGGCCTCTACACACCTATTCAAATGTTTGGTCTCAGTTCAGAGAGCTGGTAATTGTGACTAGCGGTTAGTGATGTGCGAGTTAATTCAAAATAAGGAGGAATTCAAACACAGTTACCAGTCAACCAATATTTTAATGATATTCAGGATGGAGTCGGTCAGGTTGTTTGAAATATAAACCTGAACATGAAGAGCTCAAAAACTGAGATAGATCCTTCTCTTGCAGGTTAAATAGGACTTCTCTCAATACAAGCTTGGTCAAATCAGGAAACACACTTATGTTTAGAGTGGTTAACCTTTTAATCTTTTTTTTTTAAGCCGAACATGCATCAATTTAAATCGTGACTGAAATCCAGAACATCCTTTAGTGTCGCATGTTAAACCAAGCTACATAAAGATGATGTAAACTGGTGAAATCTAAATGTGACATTTTATTCTGCATAGATAGAGATTTATATCTTGCATCGCTGGCATTTAGGCCAAAAGTTAAATCAATAAAAACCCGGCAAAGTGAGAAAGAAAAGGAAAGATCAGGCAGAACAAAAGAGACTCACATTAACTCTCACATTCTGTCTATATCGTCAGTTAATTCAAAGTTTCACATAAAAGAGGTTTCTATTAAATGATTACACAAGGAGAAAGATATAATGTGCATCTAATCAAGGGGAATGGAGGCTTCTGACAGAAATGGAAATGTCTTGTCAGGTTAATTCAAAACATGCCAATGTAAACATTAATTCACAGGTTCACTCAGTTAAACGCACAGTAATGCAGCAATCCCTGTTAGAACATTTTCTTCCCTGAAATGCAATCAGGTTTCAAACTCTGACACTTTGATTGAAATCATTTCAATAATTATTATGAGCATGCAAATGTAGTATAATGCTTTGTAATTATAATTAATTTAATTGGACAAAATTGGTGATGTATTAAAGTAATTAACATCTGTAAATGGTGAAACAGTAAAAGTAAGGGAGTGGGTTTGCATGCTGCATGAAGGTGGGGAGCTGGTAACTAGCTGGCAGTGAGTTTACCAGCAGGTTAATCCAAAATGAGCAGGTTCTTGCATTCACATATGGTTTAGAGTCATCTAAAAATATTTTAATGATATTCGGGTCATGGTCGGGTCGCTTAGTCTTTAAGTCACAAAGAGTGACACGACAACTGACTCTTTCATCGTTCCAGTCATGTATTCTAGCCATATATTATTAAAAACTTTTGTTATGTTTACATTGGTAAGTGGCAATGGCATAAAGGGGAAAATCAAAGATCAGTTGTGGTTACAGCAGTATTGACGCACTTGGTAGAGGCAACACTTTGCCTTGGGTGGTTCTTTGCCTCCACCTCATTTGTTAATACAGCTACAACCAAGGTTTAGCGTTGAATATCCATTATGTAATGTATATAAGACTAGACAAAATTTTCTATAAAATACATAAAAATACATTTTTGCCGTCCGAGATGTGGGCTGGTTATTTGAAAATCTCGAACAAAAAGTCTGTTTTTACAGACTTACCACCAATTTATTAGGGCACGAGTACGCCACCGTAGGTTGCAAATTTGACCACCTAGGCATGCTTGAAAACTCACCGAATTCAGACCCAGCATTGTGACTGCGCTCCAAAAACTCTACAGCGCCCCCTTGAATGTACCAAAATAATCTTTTCAGCTGTTTTGACCCCCTGAACATGTCATAAACCCATCCACATTTAAACCCATACTCAATAATTAGGATATTCTGACACTTTTGCCGCGACCACATTATAGACAACAGCTCTGCAGCGCCCTCTTGAATACAAAAAAATGCTCATCTCACATTTTGACAAGCTCCTCCTAGGAAAATCGCCAGATCGAGCTGAAATTTGGTCTGGTGTCTCTTAAGGCATAATGGACCAAAAGTTGACAAAAATGCAAAAGTTCGTCACACGGTTCTCACATACTTCTTTCAAATAATGTTTGAAAGATTTATGAAATGCTGAGGTTACTCCTCAGACCAAATGTGATATGATTACGTGATGATACACTCATAGCGCCACCTGCTGGCTATATGAATAGCAAGGGAAATTAATGTATTTGTTTCTTTATCTCTTCATACATCACTCAATGTACATGAAAAAAGTAGCATCGTGAGCCAGTGATTCTGAACAGATTAATGGCCTTATAGGATGACACTTTTATAGCGCCACCTGGTGGCTTTATGAATTTAGCTTTGGTGTACCTTTATGGCCTGTACAAAATAGCTCTTGACAAAAACAACTGAAAAAAAAACTATACAGGTAAGGGGGCGGTGGCTTTGCCTCCCGCGGAAGCATCGTGCAAGTGCCCGCCCATCGCTGCTTACAGCTTTAATTTATTTTTGTTATTGTTCCATCAGTTATGTGTAAATATCAAGCATTTATTTATTTATTTATTTATTTTTAGTTAGTGTTTGTTTTTGCTGGAATAAAGCAACTGAGGTAATCAATGGTTGAATGTACATATGGCATTAAGCAAGCTATGACAATAAATAATATTGAATGCAGGTCAAAAATGTTACATTTCTAAATAAAACGCACAAATGTTTTATGTTAAACTATTTGTTATTCAACAGTAATGAGTTCATTCAAGGATCTGCTCAATGTATATGTTTATAATCCTCTTGTAGAATGTTAAACTACATAACCTTGCTCCCTGCAGATCAGTAATCTTGCAGTGACATCCTATATCAGTGAGCGTAGACTTCCGGCTGCCGGAGTCCAGGATCGCTCAGTGTTTTTAATCATAACACACTAAAGCGTTTGTATTGGATGAATGAGATGTGCTTCGAGTCTGAGCGATGCTCAGTATGCTCACCGGTTACACAAATATACTGGTGTTTCAACACATCTGTACATACAGCACACGCAGATAAATGTGCCCAACATAAAGACAGCGCGGCGGAGAGAAAATAAACGTCTGAGGCTGAGGAGGAGTGAGTATATATAGAGAGAGGGAGAGACAGATGAGCTGATGGCGCTGATCTTCCAGTCCTGCAGGAGCTGTTTATTATTACAGGCTTCTAAAACAATCCCGTCCCACCAGGAATGCACCATCCTGGAATTTCTGCAGTGTCTGAATCACTGGACAGCCCTCATGCACTCTAATGTAGACACACATATTAAATTTTAGGAGGCATCTGTCAATTGTATGCTGTTACAAGACATAGCTCATATAGCTTCCATATATACTGCATGGTTTGTGTAGCTTCACTAAATCAAGGATTTGGTAAAATTATATTCAGGTGAATGCTACCTCAATTCTACCAGACAGGTGCTAATGATTGTCACACATATGTTGAACCCCAGTCATGAACTAAAATAAAAACAACTGTGCAGGAGGCTTAAAAGAATCAGCGAAGAACCACCAAACTCTGCCAACAAGGTATGGTTTCAAAATTGAGCATGGCAACAATTCACAAGGTAGTTAAACTGCTGCAACATGGTCTCTCCCAGACATTGATTTCAAAGCAGTCTTAGGTTTGAGGAATGGGCTGCGGATTGCAGACGCAGTGAATCTTATTCTTTATAAGATAGTGCCATAAACTCTTCAAAAATTCAGCAGCACCCAAGTTCACCTATAAATTTCAGGAGGTATCTGGCCAGAAGTGGGCTCTGTGGAGGAATTTGGTGCTACATTTCTGCAAATGGTGATGGAGATTTTATCCGCATGCTGTAGCACGGGCAGATCATGCGATTCTATCAGGGAGGTGTATGATTGGTACTTTTATTTTGCAGTAGGATAACGGCCCCAAACTTACCACCAAATACTTTATTCAGCATAAAGAACTAGTAGTCCAGCCTTACACGAAGAGACAGACGGATGCGAGAAAACCTACAGAAGATCTGTGCTTTGTAATCGAACATTTGGAACAATCTACCAGCTCCTTTTTAAAGAAATGTTGCCACAACGAATATTGTTTTGATTGACTTCTAATTTATTTATTCAATGCATTTAATTAATGAAAATAAATCATACACTTTCCATTTTGTAAAAGCATTCTTTATCATAAAAGTTTCATTTTAATCTCAAAAACCTTTTTTTCTGAGCTTCAGAGAAATGTGTTTTGGCATTCAGAATGTATGGATGAGGATTAAACGGTTCTAATTCTCATAACCCTCCCCCTAATTTATTGGAGCACTGGGTTTGACTATTAAACTCCCAGAGACTTTTATTGCTACTTTGAAGCCTTGATTTCCCTCATTGGCAAGGTTATGCCGTACCTGCTGTACCTTGCCAAGATACATTCTCAAAAATACCCAACACCCTTGATTCTCCATCTTCTCAGAATTCCTCAATACTTTTTTTTTCATTAGCATTCTTTGCAAGGATGATTACGTTAACTATGTTCTTGAGTCTTGTTGCCATGGAAACAATACCAGTCCCTGTTACCAAAATACTGTATAATAACAGATGTATTGGTCATTTACTACATCCATTATTTTAGTTTTATAATATGTATACAGTTTTTTTTGAAAAGTAAATGAAGGAAATGTAGTGATACATTCTGAATAGTACAGACAGAAAACTTTTTTTTGCTATTTTCGGGGTTTTCTTATTAATATTCTGTATTATGTTATATGCTATTGTTCTCTTTCGTCTTTTGTATGGTGTTGATAAGAGTTTTGCTTATTTTATTTTTTCCATCTTACTGTCTCATTTTTCTTAGAAAGCCCTTTGCTGTCAAGTATCTGCAAATGAATTTGATTTTCCTCCCATGCCTATGAAAAATAGCAGAATAACACAGTGCTATTGTTCTTATTTTCTTCTTATTTTATAACTAATATATATATATATATATATATATATATATATATATATATATATATATATATATATATATATATATATAAACTACAGGAATCTCGTTTTATTTTTAAAGATTTATTTTTAGTCTTTTTGCCTTCAATTGAATGGATGGGACAGTAGAGTTACAGAAAAAGAAGCGGGTAGAGAGAGGGTGTAGGCTGGGAAATGACAAAGGGTTCGAGATTTAAACCGGCATTGGCCTGCGCAACGCCATGTACATGTCCGTTGGACCGTCCCATATACCACGGAGCTGGACAAATTTTAAATGCTATGTGCAACCAGGTTGATGGTAACACAAAATATACTGCATGACATTATTCATTATGCTTTCTTTATTTATTTCTTTTTGTAAAAAAAACTAACAAAAAAACAAAAAAAAAACTAATAAAAAAAACATTAAAGCTTTATCAAGTTTATGTTGAGATATTTGGCTCATCCCAAGCAGTAGGGGCCAATGTTAATGGCTCAATGGTTGTGAGAGGAAGTAGGAAGATCACATAATTTAAGCACTTGGTGTATGGATCCTAAAACCCTGGTGATATTACTCATGAACTCATGATTTTATTGCTGTTTGCTTTTAGCATGCTTGCTAATTTTAATGGGGTTTTAACTTATTTGACTTACTTTTTAATTTGAGATGAAACATGACCTTATATTTTATTGAGGTTCTCTTCAAATTTAAATTGGAATTTTTTTTGAAGAGGTTAGGTCAAATGAACACACAGCAGCAAGCAGTCAACAGAAGGAGCGAACATTTACCACTGAATACATTTTTACATTTCCAGCAGTTCTGCAGCAACCCTGAGCATTCTTCTCAGGTGAGCCTTCAAACAGGCAGATCACACAGCATCTCAGTCTGAAGCAATAGGTTTGACGAACACCTTGAAATGGGTGTCTGCAGCCCCGGGTCCAGAGCTGAACATGGGAAGTCCAGTGAAGACTCATACAGATTCAGTGGCTAAAGCCTCCACACATAAGTGTTCTACTTTACCATTTTTTTTTTCTTTTATAGAATTCAGTTTAGTACTTGTCAGTTTAGTAGTTGGCATGGATTCAATCACTGAGCAATGGCTGTTCCCTTTCAGTCGAGACGCAGAGGATGTCGATGTCTCGACTATGGGTGGAACCATCCTGAAAGTGGGTGGAGCCGAATGTTTAACGGGCAAATTAATTTGCGAGTGAAGTTGATTAGCAATCAACTGCTCTATAAGAGCAGAGCGTAGCTCTACACTCATTCTACTTTCTTCTGAGGAGCGGAACCCACTTACCTCTATGGCACCTCAGAGCAGCGACTTGAAGTACATGGCCAAGGGAACGTCTGCGTTTTGTAGTAACCTAGACGTTTTGTTCTTAAACTAGACAATTTAGACCAATCCATGGAATCTAGTTTGAACAGTAAATATGCAAATTATTTAATAAGCATTTGGGCAGTACTCGGTTAATGTTGTCGTATGGAGTTTATTTTTATTTTTATTATATTATTAAAGCAAAACTTTGGACTTTTAATTTCACTAAATATGAATCAAATAGGAGAATGGATGACCTGATCATCCCAGTTCTCTTGCCTTTTGACACTCCGGCATCTATAGGGATGTTCCTGATTGGGAACATTTGGCTTTTAGTTTTATTAGCTTTACTTTTGAACAAACTGTGCTAATCGTGTGACTGTTGGTTACGATGAAGCTGCTAGCCCTTGGTCTGCTTAGTCTGATTTCCCTTTGGAGGTGACTGCTCCAATGAGCACACCTGCAGGGCAAACTCTCTGGGTGGAGTTCCATAGCTCCCCATGTGATTTTTTTTACACATCTACAGCACATGGGTTAAACCACAGGAGATTTGATTAGATTCACAAACAGTTAACATTATTGTTGTGATATTTTTTTTTTTACTTTCAAGGCACTAGCTGTGTGTATGGAAAAAAAAAAACAACATATGCATCTGAACTTATTGAATATTAACAGGGATAATTTACAATAAATTTTCATTGATCAGTGGCATTTTAGCCACATTGTAAAACGTAATTAACCCTATTTGTTTTTTTTTTCTCAATCTCGATACACTTTACAGCATAAATATATCATTGCATATACAGGGAATAAATCATTATGTGACTCTGTTTTCAGAGTAAATTACAGTCAGTGATGGCAGCAGCAAAGCAAACAATTCATTTGGAAACTTCTCTCTCTGACCTTTCAAGATCAGATATGAAAATCTAGCGTTATTTCCATTTTCATCTTTGAGTCAACATCATCTCACTGCTGTTCAATAAGACTCTGACTCTATATTTCGCAAATATTTACTCTTTAATTCATAAGCTTTTCTGAATGTTGTCTCACGTTTGACCTTTCACCTCTCTCCTCATATTTATACCAATGTTTATCTCAAGACTCAATATTTATCGGGGGTTTGTCCAGCCAATTTGAACTTTTACCAATTATCATTTGGAATTTGCCATTCTACCCTAAATATATGGCTAATATCCTCAACTCTCTCCCTCTCATTTCTTTGGCTTTTTGGCATTTAGTTTAATTCAGGCTGCAGGGCTTTTGTCTTGTTATTGATGTGGACATGAGCGTATTAGACCTCAGGAGAAGATTTCTACCGGTTAACTTGCATCACTTGATGCTAATAACTTGTTTCAAGTTAAAAGTTTATTTTTTATTTTTTTGCTTACTGTACAGAAATTATGTTTAGGAAGCCTTTATTAGGATTGTCCAACAGGAAATGTCTAATGACGTGGAAAAGAAACTGTTTTTGGAAGAAGGCCATTTGCTGCTCGCCCCTCGTCCATTAGTATTGTTTGTGTTTGTCATAAATCTGTTTACAAGTCCAGTAGCCACTTTAGAGGAATTAACTTGACTTTATTAGCCAGCCAGACAAGTAGATGCAATATTGTTTTATTCCAAACTGGAGACAGACAGAGAGAGGAGAGCACGAGTGGAAAGGCTTTTTAGCAAGGTGGATTAGAGTTTTAGTGGTTCTCAAAAGCAAGAATCCAACAAATGGCTTTGGCAAGTGCTGGCTGTGCCACCATCTCTATTTACATGCTCTCATCAAAGGGCACTCTAAAAAATGAGCTTGCTTGGTAGAGATTTCTATTTGCATGGGCCAGCAATATTCTGCCTTTTCTATCTCTTATAAAAAAACGTACTTATTAATAAAGCAGCAGTAGCAGCAGAGAATAAACTATTAACATAAATTCTCTTCACAGTAAAGAGTCGATTTGGTGGGTACAGATTTTAACCAACACCATCTGCTTAAAGGGGTTGAAACACCAAAAAGCTGTTGATCATTTGAAAAAACATTTATTAGACACCCGCTCCCCTTTTAAAAATCGCCCCAGTGATTTTGATAATTTTCTTTTCTTTGAGTTTTTGTTCACTTGCAAATTACAGACAAAATATATATTAATCCTTGGTTAATAATAATAAAAAATATATATATATCCTTGGTATGGTTCATGTATTTTCAAATTGATTGACTTTTCCTAATTTAATGGGGAGAACGTGTTAAACATATAATGACTGAGGCAGAGGATAATCTTGAGGAGAACCCTGATTGAGGCATCCCCCTCAGACGACTTTGTAACTCCTAATCTTGACCCTCCTGTTGTCTCTCAACCACCAGCAGACATTACCTTCCAAAAATGAAAATAAATAAATAAATAAAAAATAAAAACACTATGGTCTCACTCCCCCCTTGAATGATGGGGTAGACTTACTGCTGATAATGTCATCAAAATAGTTCCAGGGTCACAAGAGACTCTGTCAGTCATATTCAAGACATAAAATCAAGACAAAAATGGAAAAACTGATAGGCATGTCTAACATTGGCAGGAGTTTACAAATTGTTTGAAATTGGTTCTTTGTGTCAAAAGGACCCTATACATAATTATGTTCAGTCTTTTCTAAAAGAAATAGTTATTTTCATGTTACAAATAACTAAATGTATACCAAAAAAACATTAAAACAACAAAAATATATACATGTTCCAAAAGGTGAGTTTTCATTCTGGTTTATAAATTAGCCAATAGCAATTTAATCGGAAATTTGTATGTAAAAAAGGGCATGGAATTGGGAATGGGGGGAATTTCAGCGTGGTGGTGTAGTCATCGATTACCCGACACTAACCTTTTAGATAAACAAAAATTGTATTCTGGAAGGTTTTAAAAAGCTGGAAAGAAAGAGTACCTAGGAATACCTAGGAATTATGTAAACTGCCAAAGCATTTCTAAAGCAAGGATTGTGCTGAAATATTAATAAATGTAGGATTTTTACTGTATATCTTTCCTTCAGACCAGCTGTGGGCCCACACAAGGATTCTTCACTGAATAATGCATTCCTTCTGCTGCTTTCTGTTACAGTTGCTCGTAAAGTTAATGATGAATTTCAAATGTTTTCGCAGCATGTGTCTGAGCTCAACGGCAGCACTTGTGCTTAAAAGTGTGAAGTGTTTACCTCATCATAGCATTCTCTCTTTGTCACCATCCAGAATCACTGGAGTTCTCTGTAGGCAGATTGGAGTTATAGAAGTTGACAATAGGCGGCTTTGCAGGGCTACCGTTATTGATTTTCATTAGCAACCTCTCCTTTGCCACATGAAATCTACTCTAATGGCATCAGCCTTCATCAGAAATCCACTGAAGAGATTCTGATGTTTCTTATTGTGCTCATCTAGACAAACTATGTGCATTCTTGCTGTACTTTTAAAGTGGAATGAAACCAGTGCAAGATGTTCTCAATAATTTATTTCATTCTATACTCAGTCTTAAAAATTTTAATTTAATTAATGATGTTATTCAATCTTAATACACATTATATGCCACAACAGTTCCATTACAGTATGTTTGCAACTCAAGATTTCATTAATGTTTATTCTTTAACACTTTGTTATTAAAAATGAGATTAAATTCTAGGAAACTCACAAATATTAGCGATTTTATTTTTTCAGAAATTGAGCATAGAGTGGCGCATGTGGTCACGGATCATATCCGTGTTATCTTAATTTAGATGTTTTGGGGTGAAGCTCGGAGAAAGTCACATGCTTAAATACAGCTGATTTATTGATTAGAAGG
Organism: Danionella cerebrum; assembly: GCA_007224835.1. Lineage (NCBI taxonomy): Eukaryota > Metazoa > Chordata > Actinopteri > Cypriniformes > Danionidae > Danionella > Danionella cerebrum. Next base: position 27,292 of record SRMA01025224.1, on the reverse strand, counting down.
AAACCCTGCATGCTCTGATTGCTTCTCCTGAATCTAGATGTCAATATAATAATATTAATTTAAAATAAGATTTTTTCGTTTTTTTTTTTTTTTTTTTTTTTGTAATGCTAGTATAAAACACAAATTCCACATTACACCACTGTTATATGACATTTTGTCTTTTAAAGATCCTTGAACAGGTGAACAGACAAAGGAAAAGATGAACAAAGTCTCCAGGGGATAACTGGGGATCATAAATATATCTTTCTACTTGATTCCAGCTCACAACGTCTGCTAAATATGTTCAGCTTCTCAGAGATGAATGAGTTTAAACTAATATTTCCAGCTGATGGAATCCGTTTCACTTTACAACCAAAGTTTCTATGAAGAATTGTGCTGTTATAAGAGAAATGATAAAAGTTTATGGACATGGATCTCTTTTTCATGAGGAATGGATATGAACGAGACCTGAGGGAAATATTGAAAAGACCTGGTGAGGCTCATCCAAGAGCTGTTGTAATAAAATCAGACATCATATTGGTATAATGTAGCCAGTGTGCTACACTGTCCATCACATACTGTAAGTTCAAAACCTATTTTTATTTGCTCTCTTATTTATTATAGAAGCATTTCTTTTGTGTAAACCTCAAAGATGTTTGGTTTGTGACAGTTACTTACCCTTAGCCCTTGAGACTGAGGATTATGCTGTAAGAAATGCAAAACAACAACTGGAAGTTGTGGATACAGTGCTTTACTGTGGTCCGAATTAACAGTGTGTTACTGTTTTACTAACAGTTTTTGAATACTCAAATGACTAAGCAAAAGCAATTTGATTTTATCAAATTTAAACAATATTTTGCTGTAAAGTTTCAATGTGAGTGTACAGTATTTTTTCACAGAGTAGAGGAGGGGCTCAAAATATACCCCTATGAATCTTAACACACTTAAAAAAGTCAAATTATCAACAGATACATTACTCCAGGTAGTTTTAAAATTGGAAATGTAGTGAAACATTTTGCTTCTAGGCTTTTATCCAGACTGACTTACATTACAAGGAATATGCTTACAGTGTTCCCTTCGGTTTAGCTGTTCAGTTAATACTGCCTGGTTCAATTTACCTGGATGTGACTGATGCGTTTTTCCAATAAAAAGTGTTTTGATATAGTAAAAATTATAGCCCAATGCCTGGAAGCAACTGACACCAAAATGTAGTCATGTGACCACCAAAAATAGCAGCACAAAAAGCACCCAGATTTATGAAAGGATACCAACTTTTTCAGTACAAATATTGGTACAGTGTTCCTTTAATATTTTCAAGAATAAAAGACCTTATTAATTATTTTCACGTACTTAAACTGAACATCTCACCTTGTGCACCTTGCTATTTTGTGGGCAAACAGCGCAACAGTGTAGGAAAAAAAATACCCATTTTTTAAATAACTCTCAATTTTGGGCTAAAGAGTCTATTTGACAGCGTTTACTTTAATCTGGCAGATCTCATAGGTCTTACGCCATGAGGTTTTTGAGAGATTTGAAATTGGAATTGAAATGACTGTCAAAAGCATGAGTATTACGAAATCTTTTAAATAAGTAATTTAAACATTAATTTTGACTATGACTTCTGAAAAAAAAAAGCCAGTTTGTTGTACAAGCCATGCTCATTCTTGAGTTACATTAGGCTCATCCTTCTGTGAAGCTACTTTGAACCATCATTTGACTTGACTCCCAAACTTTCATAAAAAAACACACTATAGATGTTTTATGAAGATCTAGAAAATTATTTTAATAAATTAATTCATTATTAAGAAAACAAATGCATTGTAACACCAAACCAATGCTGTTTTTATGCAGCGTGGATGAACCGCTAAACTGCATAGAAAAATCTAAAATGGCTGTTATCAGCGGAAGAGGAACCTTTCAGACTGTTGCTGAAATACACTTTCTCTGTTATCTCTTTTCCTGTCCATCACTCTGTAAAAATGCAGTCAATGTCCAGTGGCTTCAGCTAATGTTCACTTAATGAGCTTTAAAACAAATTCAGTGGCTCTTTCTCATAAGTGACATTGTTTCTTTGATTATGCAGGTAGTGATGTTAATTTGATCGTGGATTCAGTTTGCTCCTTTAAGACTATGTCTAAACTCCACCTAAACGAACCCCAAGTGGGAATCAGCTCAAAGAATCCCGCTCACATCCGCCAGCAATACATGCTTGTTTGGAGCAGACCGGAATGAACGATAACCGAGAGCTTCTTTAGATTTCTACCAGTCTCAGCTCTAGCTTTGTTCCTTTGATTTGATCTCTGTTTGTTTGGCTTATCAGTACACAAGGGGACTTTTTTTGGTCAGAGCTTATTTATGTTAGTAGACCTCTGTTTGCTCAGGTTCACCCAACTGTGTGAAACCCCGTGTGGATGGTGGTTTGGTGGTTTTCATGGTCATGGCGAAGACTAAATAAAGGACTCAAGTTGATAAAAGTGTGGATGGCAGGACATAGCAGGGTTAATGTTTACAATAGACATAAATAGTTGCGCTTATGAAATATTTTTTTAATTTTAGGTTCAGATTAGCATTTTTTTCCTCCCACATTCTTATAGTACTGTATGTTTGAGAATTCAAATAACAAAAATGTTGTAACTCCATTATATGATGTCACTGACCCCTCCATAGCAACCAGACTGTTTACCATAGCAACTAATTTACCATATCTCTCTCAGCTTAGGAAAGCGATAGAGACATGGGAGTTGGTTTATATTAATATTACATTAAGAACATTAAAAAAAAAACAAAAAATAAAAAACAAAAAAAACTTTCAAACCGCACTTTTACAAGACAGCAATGTTTGTGTACACATTTTAGCCACCAAGTCTTTATTTATTTTTTATTTTTTTATTTTTTTTAGGTTAAAAGAGTGTTCTTTTCACAGTATTTTGAGGCTACATAAAATATATAATCTAAAGCAAATAGTGTGTATTTATAATTTAATTGTGTGCCTAAAGTCTTGTGGAAATTTGTGTCAGGTGACTCACTATGTACATTTCCTAAAAGCAACATTTGCAAGCTATGCAGGAAATATTGCTCACATTTCTGAAGAGGGAAGAATGTTACAATAATGTTTCACAATTGCTATTTATTTACTGAAGTTGTATTATTCCTTTATTTGTCAATCTTTTTTTTTTATTTGGGTGAGGCAAAGCAGACAGTCTGAGAAAGAAAAAAAATCTTTTTTTTTTCTTTTATCTCTTGATGATAAATAAACAACTGAAACGAGAAGCAGACATGTTGCCTGATGGACTTTAGATGACACCTTGGTAAGAAGAGTCCTACTGTGAAGGGCTGTTAAACATGACCAGGCAGACTTTGTTTTCTTAGAAACAGCGCTGCCCTGCAGAACTTGAGATAAGCTCTTTAAATGAAGTATTGGTGTTTGAAATAGAGGAAAGAATGTTCTTCAAAGTATTGTTTGTTAGACATCTGTTGAGTAGTAGATGAATACATAAAAAAACATTCCTCTTAGACATCATTGAGCCTATTCTCCAGTAAAAGCAGTTGGAAGTAAAGGTTTATGGTTAAGTGGCTGCTCTTCAATGCTTGAGGCAGCCATGTAGAGCTGAATATACATTTTATGTAATCCATATTTATACCAAGGGCTCAGGGTGCAACATGTACAGCTTTAGTTTCCCATGATAAATGTAATTTTTATGAAATAGAAGAAGATTCCAGCATTACATTTTACTAAATTATTAACCCTTTGATGCAGTTTTCTTCATTAACTCTTAGAAATCTCTGCATGGACCGGTGTGTGTGTGTGTGTGTGTGTGCCAATCACACTGGGGAAACTGAATTAAGTAGGAATGACGCGACTCGTCTATTGTTTATTTTTGATTTCAAATGTAAGATGTAGGTTTCAAACCGGTTATTACTTTAGATATTTTTCAAATTAACATTATAAGAGTTTTGACTTATATGGTAAATCAAATTAAAATGTGAGTAAAAGTGCAATTATCTTAAAAAAAGAAGGTGGGGTTGTACTGAAAATATGATAGTAAGCATTACCAAAGAAAATGATTTAAAAGGTATTTTTTAGAACAAATTGTAAAATAGCGAAAATTGCTCAGAAAGGCCCTAGACTTCTAAGGGTTATAATGAAACTTCTGTATATACATTTGAACCCTAAACTGGTTTTATTGCTGTTGCCTGCATGTCTCAAAATAAATAAATACTTAGAAAGTAATATAAATACTTGAATTTACCTGCACAAAGATTGGGAGAACATTAAAAGCACTTAAGCCTGGGACTACTTTGGTTGAGGTGCAAACCACTATAATCCCGTGTGGACACACTGGATATTATACAGTGCTGTATGAATAATGTCTCCTCTAGACATTTCTGTAGGTAGAACGAAATCGTGCTGTTGTCATGGCAATAAGGATACATTCTCAATCACCTGCAAATCAGCAATTATCTGTTGACAATGTTGCAATTTGTTTCCTGCTATTGAGGTCATTGTATTCAGGAAACATTTATGTAATACATTTACTTTTATATACGGAATGCGTCAGGTCATGCCAGGGAAAGTGGATGTGAAGTTTGAGTTAAGTGGAAAAGTACATGAAAAATAGTCTGGGGAGATGGAACTGACACCTAGACACTTCTATATTCTTTGCTAGAATAGAATCAATGATATTCAACCGATGTAAATGATCATCTGGTTGTTATGGAAGAGGTTGTATTTATTTTTGTTTGCAGTGGTGCAGTTTACCGAACAGTGCATAAATCTTCAAATAAATGTAGTGGTACTTGTTTCCCAAAACCATAGTTTGAATCATGTTAGTTTTGCATTTTACTTATGAATGTATGTTGGTGTTTGCATGCCAATCTTCAGCTAAATGCTCACATTTACTGAAGATTTACTGAAGCTTTTGAGTTATTCCACTCAACAATAGCCAATTTAAATAGTTATCAAGGAATTAGCATTTATTTGCTAATTCTGTGCTAAAGACTCAGTCCTGCTCATTACTTTTTACCTGCTCAAAAAAGTTACAAGCAAAGGCACTGACTTGGTAGAATGGCTCTCAAGTTATTTGTTATGTTAAAATTCCTGTTGTCTTCTTAACATTACACTTTTTTAACGTAACATTTTTCCCATATAATTCATGCTGGAAAATCTGGTACTTTAATTATATTTGTTTAATTTAACAACAAATGAAGAAACTTACTGATGTTTGACATTGTTGCTGAATGCTGAAAAATAATCCACATAACTTAAAAAAGAGAAGATTCTAGATAAATAGAAATGGAGAAATGTGGATAATATCAGCTGTTTTTATCAACCGTCTTTTAATCATTGGGATCAGGGAAGTCACTAGGGTTGACAGATAGGGGGGGCTTAGCCCCTGGAGGGCTTCTCGTACAATGCATGCGGTGAAAATAGAATAGAATTTACTTTATTAATCCCTTTGGGAGAACTTTTTGGGAACTAGTACTAATGACACTAAATTGGGAATAGATACTAACATTACATGTACTTCAGAGATTCGACAGGATATTAGACCGCTAATAAAAGATTTTTCACGATGTTAGCATTTTAGACGACGTTCGCTTTAGCTTCCAACATTAAGTTGAAATAGACTAGGCTACAATATCGTCCTTCCTTCTCTTACCATAGGTAAATGTTCAGATTAAGCAACAATCGCTGCTATCAACGTGCAATCGCTGACCATGTGTACACCGTGTGTTCACTGCTGTTTACTATTGCTGCCTCCACACTGTTGTGTTGGTCCAGCAGCTAATGCGGCCGCCTACCACGTCACGCTTGACGCATGCTAATGAGGCATGATGGGAATCATAACGATAATAATTTTGAAAGCGAACTTCAGTTTAACTCACTTTCTTGCTGGCTCGTGTTCGCTGCATGTATGCACTTATTTAAAATATATTTTAAACATCAAGATAATAATAATAAATAAAATGTCGCCCCAAATTATAGGGGGGGCTTTGGGATATTTTAGGGAGGCTGAAGCCCCCCTAAATTAGGGCAAATGACGTCACTGATTGGGATGCTCCTTTTTCAGACTACATTTGAGATGCATGGAATCTAATTTCTCATGCTTAGTAAATGTAGATAGTGTGTGGATTTGTATGCCCAGACTGTTTAAAGTTTAAATGAAAAGGGTTAGAAAAGTTTATATTAATCTGCATTTAGTCACCCTTTAAGTCATGTCTACTGGAGAGCCATCAATTACATTAGAAAACATGTTTTTAACGAACACAGAAAACAATGTCATGGACAAAAAAAAAATCACATTTTACACCTTCATCCATCAATTTCTCCTGTTGTTTGTACAGTTCAGGGTGTGTTATTGGCTGCTAATATTGAACCTCCAAGTTTTGCACTTGAGACACAGCAGGCTATTCCTCCTCTAGCCCAGGTCAGCTGCTCCCTGCCTGGCTGCGGTAACTCCATCCGGACCGTCTACGGTTTCCTCTGGGTGGAGGTGATGTTGGGGTGCGGTGTTCATATAAAGCATGACTGTTCTCCAGCCAAGGGAGCTGGTGGAGATGTAGGAGAGCTTGACAGCTTGATCGCTCTGCAGGAAAAATCAGCGCTAAGACTGACAGAGAGCAGTAAATCATCTCAGACAGAATGGTTTGAGGATTTTGGCTGAAACACGCTTGTGGCAGTATCGATTAAACAACTTCTTGACCTGGTGAGCTCTGAGACGAGACTGAATTTTAAAAAAAGCAGCCCTCGTTCTTCATCGTCTCAATAGCTCTTAATGTATGTAAAGTGTATTTAATTAAAATGTGGATTTTTTTTTTTTGTACGCAACTCTTTCCTCTTAGTTGATCTTGACCATACCTTGTGAAATTATTAGCATACAACAAATAAGTTAATTTAATATCTGTGAGAGATACAAATTCCAAGCTAAACCCCTTTTGCCTCTTTTATTAAAATTAATTGCTCTATCTTTGGTCCTTGTCTCCTGAGAGGTTTTAAACACTTTAAAATCGTCTTTTTCAGATGATTTCCTCCAGATGATTTATTAGTAGGTCACTCTGAGCTCATTGGGAGGCAAAGGTTTCATAAAATTGCTTTACTGCAGAGACAATACCAAGGTATTTCTACCGAGACTGTGTAAACTTGAGGATCTGCTTCCTAGAAAGCCAAATGAGTATAGAATTACAGAACCCTAATGGGTCTCTCACGGTCTCCTCCACCCCCCTTCTCGCTCTCTTGCTAAAACACAGAATATGATCACATAAAGGTGTGGTATGAATTTGGGATAGTACTGCTTTAATTAAAATCCAAACCTTGAAGAGCTTTTGCATTTTTATAATGATGTGTTAAAATGCAATTACAGGGCAGTAGAAAGACTTAAAGATCATAAAAAATATAAGTTTTCAACATAAAAACATGAACTACATATAATAAAAAAATAAAACCATTAAATGAACTTAAAAATTAAGACAATTGGTAACATCAACATGTTTAAATTGTTAATATCTGGGCTGCAATATATGACTAAAATGTTGAAAGTGCCAGTTGTCTTTCATTCACAGCTTTTTCATCACTACCACGTTTGAACACATTAGTGTGCCTCCACATTTTCATAAGTTTTCATTTGGTACTTGGGAGGCAAAATGAAGTTGATTTAAACACAAATTACACCAATCATTAGCCTTCTGGGCTGTCAAACATGACACACGTTGTCTAACATGCAAAATAAGACACCATGTAAAGCACTCGTATTGCTATGTTTACTGCTGCGCCACCCATTCGCATGCCTCTAACATTAGAATTGTTTTGTGTGTTTGAGGACGTTTGTAGTTCCTCTGAATACTCTGAATCCTTTGTTCTTTTTGGTAAAACTTTGTACACAGTAAACATTTACCAAATTTTGCTCTGCAGTTTTTCAGGCACAGAAGAACAAGTAAAGGCAGTGCACCATGTTCTATTAATGAAGGTTTTATTTAAATTATTTAATTTAAAACTTAAGAGGAAAGCTAAGCTATAACTCAGGGTTTTATTTGAAGATTAATGATTTAGAAATGAGTAGAAGGAGGATGGATCTCTGTTTGTTGGGCTCTTGATTGTTCGATTCAGACAAACCGAAAAGGGCTGGATCAATGCACATGCATGAACAAAATAAAAAAATAAAAATAAAAAACAATTAATTTAGAATATTCAGTCATTATGGCTTCAATGATTTTTTTTTTTTTTTAATATTCCAAAAAAGATCCATAATGTTGCCATTACCCTGCAATGTGTTCTTTCTTTTACTAACTATTCATCAATGACAAAATCAACATAATAATATCATTTGCAGCTGATGATTCCAAAACTCAGAAATGTGTTTCCTTAATGGGATGTTGCTTTAAATAGCGATGTTTTAGTGTAAAAAAAAAAAAAAAAAAAAAAAACTTTCTATAGATAAATCTGTACTTGGCTTCAAAAGACAGATCGGATCTTCAGAACTTTCCAAAAATTTGCCTTTTTTTTTCTAATGCGGATGTGAAACTTGGATCAAACGTCTCTGTGTGTATTTTTTTTTCACATTTGAAAAGCCCCCAAAAAACACAATTAGTCTATTGTCGATAAAGTCGATCAAATGTGAAAAGAAGGTACTCATTTGACCCGGCAGAATGACCCTTCGTAATCGAAGCAGTGAGTCCAATATCCAATATTTACGAGAGCGTTTCATTAAAAAAAATAAATTAATAAAAAAATAAAAATAAATAAATAAATAATCATATACACACAGTTTAATGCAAATTAATCAATTAAATTAACCATTTTGGACATTAATCAATCAAGTTATTTTTAATGAGGGACAATACTCAACCAAATCTTTTTAATTACATTTTTAGTTTTCAGATTTTTTTTTTTTTTGTAATTGTCATTACAATCCTCCGTTATGTTGTCTTTTTAATATTTGATGACAATTACTTTGAACTCTTTAATCAATAAAATGTTTGATTTACACTTGAAAAGTGTTTGAGACATTATTTATTTAATTTAATCAATGATTAAACCCTAATTAGTGTATGTACAATAGTACAAGGGGGCTTAACGATTCATCTAGACCTATTAAGATGCTTCTTAGCACAATTATCTGTCTTCCAGGGGGATGCCAGTATTCCTGTACATTTTGAAACTAAGTTTTGACAAGATGATTGGATAAAGTTATAAATCTGCAATGACACAGTTCAAACCTTCAACAAAATATTGCACAACTTGATTCTACAGCAACAGATGCAACTTCACAACAGACGGAGAGAAACAATTCTGAGTACTTTGTTTTGAATGTTTACAACAGTTAAAGATGAACTATTGGAATCGCTAAATGAAAAATTAAAAGGAGTGAATTTCACAGTGACAGCTGGGTGAGAAGCACGACTTCTTTCAATTGAAAACAGATAAACATTCGGATTAAATGGGTAAAAGAAAGTCATTCAAGAAGATTGAATGACCAGATTTCCCAAAATAACTTCCTGTCCATCAATGCTGCTACTAACAGTTATGCACCAACTGAAGGTTTGTGGTTGGGACAGGAATTTGTGGTAGTCAGTTACTAAATCTCAGCCCTGTTTCCTCTTGTCAGACAGGAATCCTGAAAAGCAGTGGTCTTTGATGCTCCTTGAAGATGTGTGCAATTGATATTGACTGAAATTGAATCCGCTCTTCCGAATGACTGACATTAGCTAATATTAAAATGAATGCCTGGTTATTTATATAATATCTTGCGTTAATGAGTAAGCAGGAAAATGAATTATATTCCTTGACAACCTCTAATCTTGATCTGAACTACAAAGTGCCGGAGTTGATTTAATAGGTTTGATTTCTGTGACTGTTGGGGTCAGAGCAGAGGTTAACCGGATTGATCCAGTGTTTTTACATCGTGCGGCTGTAAGAGGTTTTGATTGTTTCGTAAATGTGATTGATGGATAAAGAGTGAAGATTGCTCCACCCACAGCCTCAGGACTAACAGCTACTAGCAAGGCTTTGACAAGTCCTTTCCCTTAATGCTCGATGTAATTAAATGGTGAGATTTGGTCATGAAAATTGATTTTTTTTTTGTGTGTGTATGTGTGTACGTGTGTGTTTCACCAGTATTATACCAGACCTTGCGATAGTGCTCAGAGAGGTTGATATATAGAAGATTACGTCCTAGGAAATGTAAAAAAATAAATAAATTAAAAAAATAAACCCTCTTAAAATGTTTTTTTGATTCAGGTCTCAGATGTGTTTGTGATTTGCCAAGCAAATATAGTATGTTTACACTTTTAACATCCTTATGTCTCATCTAGATAAGTGTTGCTGTGATCAATTGATTATACGCACTCTTTTCCTTTCATGTCTTTTTTTTGTTTGCAACCAGCTTTCCATCTGCATTAATTGTGTTTTGCAAATTAGTGAATGAGGTACAGTCAACAATCTGTCTAATTTACTTGCAAAAGAGTGTTGTTTTCACACAAGAAGGTGCTTAATGGTGATTCATGGAATTCTAGAAACTCTATTGTACCCATTACGCACATCAGAGATTTTAATGCAAAGGCAAGGTTGTCTTTTGAAAAATAAACTAGAATAAAATGTGCTGCGGTGGGAATTTGTGTAAATGAGAAGGACAATATGTAAATGTGAGCCAAATTAAGACCAAAGTCTGTATATTGGGATTAATTGTGTGTCTCATGCAAGGAAAGAAACCAGATTTTAGTGGAACGTTGCATATTTTATGCAAACAAATTGCTAATCACTTTCCAATATACTTGAGTTCTCTTCTTTTCCTTTGACTTCAAATAATTTGGTCTCTTGGGTACATAAACTATTTTAAATCAAGGCGATATATGTGACTGTAGTTTGCCTGGTCTTTTATGGTGGCTGACACCAATTTAAAATGTGTATATGTACGGATAAAGTTCATAAAGCTGGGTTTGATGATGATTCTTACTTAGCTCCTACTCTGAGCCAATAGCATTTCCTTCTATGTAGACTCAGAAATCTAGGACCTCTTCCTGCACAAATACAGTCTTTTCAGCTATACTTGCACCAGCAAATATGTTTGAACACTCGTATCTTTGTCAACCTCAAGCCTGATTCCTTGCTTCCATAGTTCAGCTTGCAGTAACTATTGAAATCTCTTTCTTAAGAGAACTTCCAGAATATTTAAAAGGTAGTATCGACCCTTTAATGCCAGCCTGAAATCTCTTGGGGTAGTTGTCTGTGAGGTATTTTTTCTGGTGATAAAGCAAGCCATTCTTCTTGGCAACTTTTGTCATTTTTTGGGGCTGATAGCTGTTTGCCAATAAATGGCTTATCTATGAGTGGAAAAGTTTTCTCATTCATATATTCTGAAAAGTCATCAAGAAATCGAAATATTTACCTACACACAGCAATACACAGAACTAAACCCTGGACATACATAATGTGAGGGTCATAACAGTAGAATATAGTTTGAAAATAATTGTTTGTGTAAAAACAATTAGACCACTCTGAATCTTTCCTGTTATCAGGCAAATGTTACTAGCATAATGCAAAAAGAGCACTGGGAGCTTTTGCTGCAATCAAAAGCAGTGTTGTGGTTCTATAAGCTTCATTGGATTACATTTAGTACTTTTGGTTTCCCTGAGCAGGGGAAAGGTCTGTTAAATGGTGTCTAACACATTAGCTCAGCAGCACACGCAGCCTCATTTTCAATTGGCCCCTTCATCTTGTTCCCTCAGGAAGCTGCTTAGACCAAAAGTAGAAAAATGAAGCGTTTCTTCAACAAACTTTGACATGGACAGAGTGCAGATATCCTCCTGAATAAATTCTAATGAGGAACATATATGCACACGCAAACACACATTCAGCTAAAAAGTACCGGTGCTGTATTGGAAACAATGAAGTATGTGATAACTAAGCTCTTTGAGATGCTTTACTGAAGTTTAGAACAGAAAAATTTGATTTCATTAATTTAGAATTTATTTATTTTTATGTGTTTCCTTTGTTAAGAGTTTAAAGAATGAATCCTTGGATTTTAACCAAACTGAAATCATGAGAAACATTTGTAGCAATTATTTTACTTTAATTGGCAGCTCATCGAAGTTCAAAAATGCCAAACAGTTCTCTCTCTCTCTCTCTCTTCTTTTTTTCCCTTTTCTTCACTGATGTAGCTATTGTGAAGCAGACTCGCTGACAAATTAGAAACAAAGCACAAAATGTCTCCTATGGGTTGCAGTTGTGTTTCTATTCCTTCCATCTCTGTACCTCGTTTGCTTCCCAAGCGCGGGGGCAGATGGAGGAAGTGGAGCTTCATTTAATGGTCAGTTTAGCTAAAGCTTTAATGGCCACTGAGAGAGTGACAGGGAACTAATGAGAGCTTCATTTGGCCAATCAGATCTATTTCTACCGTGCATATTAAGCTTCTCAGCACCAGTTGCTTCAGCAGCATCGCCAAGGTAATTGCACTTTTCAAGCATGCTAGGATGGAATTTATTAGGGTTGCTTTTAAATGTGTACAATATTTCTGTCATAAAATGGTGGTGGTAGTAGTATAACACGGTATCATTCAATTGTAACTTTATGTCCATTCATTCATCCTCTTTGAACACTGGTAGTGACAAATACACCAGTAATTTTGAAAGACCTCACATTTGGGGAAAACCACAAATTTCTTTTTGGAAATCACAAGGAAATCTTTTTGGAAATCACAACACTCCAGTCAAAGTCAATCCTTTGGGGTTGTGAGTGGAGATTTTATTGCATAAAGGACCCTGTGTAACCTTAATCCATAAACACCAGTAACATGTTCAAGTTCAAGTTCGTTTAATTTATATAGTGCTTTTCACAACAGACATTGTCTCAAAGCAGCTTTACAGTAAACCAACAAGTTTAAACTCAACAAAGTGAAAAAAAATTAATTACTAAGTGGTGTATATGTCCCTGATGAGCAAGCCTGGGGCGACTGTGGCAAGGAAAAACTCCCTTTTGGAAGAAACCTTGAGAGGAACCGGACTCAAAAGGGAAACCCATCCTCATTTGGGTAACAACAGCAGTGTGTAGTAACATCTAGACATCTTTGAGATACTGAAACATCTGCAAGAACTCCTGATGATGTGCATGATGAAACTTTGAAACGGTGATATCCGTGAGTGACATTGGCTTGTAGATCTGCTCTGTTTCCAACAGTGATTATTATCCTCCAGCTTTTAGCAACCAAACATGTGCCTGAGCTCCATTTTCTTTGGCTAATGCACCATCTCCAAGCATTTTCATTGCAGACAAGCTATTATTTCCCTCCATTATATGCATGAGATTACAGGGGTGTGTGTGAGTCCATCCGCGTGCATGTGCACTCCAGGCAGCGTCAGGGCTTTACAGACGCCCCACAGATGTCTAATTACTGTACAATCATAGCAATGTGGGACATTTGCTTTTCTCCTTCCTCTGTCTGTTTCTTTCCCTTCGTTGATTAGATCCAATGTGGCCTTTCTGTATTGAGGTGCTGTACAACTTGGTTAAAGTCAGAGGGGGGAAGGCTAAAGATGGCAAGGCAGTGGTTTCTGTGCACTGCACTGATCTTCTTGATCCTGTAATTGGCCGGAACGCGTTCAAGAGAGGCCGCTCGAGTCACTTACAAATTGGATTCTGTGCAAGATCCAAGCGTGATTTGAACATTTTTGAATCACGGACTGTCTGGGTGGCAACCAAGAACAAACCCTTGAAAAATTTTTCTGACACTTGCAATTATGCTTAACATGTTCCTGCAGCCTGATTATTAATTCGTTCCAATCCAGCAAGACTTTCATCTTAGAGGGAACAAAAATGTATATTTTTGATTAGAAACATTTACAATGTGTGTGCTGATTAAACAATAACATGACTTTTGTCAGTTTGCCTTTACCCTTTTTTCTATTTATTCAAGTTATTCCTCTGTTGGATTGTTCCGAGAATCTTAAAGAACTAACAACAGATTTTCTGTCGTTCCATCTCTTCATATAATTCCAGCAGTTCCTAATGACTATATTGGGGTCACTGTCCTGCTTCAGAATTAATTTGTGTGACTTCCTGGAGGTATTGCTGAAACAAAAGGTCACCATTAAGAACATTGTTAATCTAACCAATCCCCCCCCCCCCCTCTAAAAGAACCTCCACCATGTACCATAGACATTACAAAACACTTGATTCCATTTGCCTGAACTCCAGTTTCTATATGCATACTTAAGTTGCTTAGGCTTGTTACAATACAATATTGGAGGTCTGCCTTTTTCCCATGCAATTCTTACCTGAAAACCACTTCTGACTAGTTTTCTACAGAAAGTAGATAGATACGCCTGAGCCCCACTAGTTATTTTTGAGCTGAAGGACCTGGACTTACTTAGCTTGATGTGTTTTGTATCTGCTGAATACATTTCCTTGTCTGACCACTGCATCTTTTATCCTCAGCTTTGAATGTTTCTTGATTGTTGAAAAGCACTTGAACAGAACACCTTGAAATCCCAATCTGATCTGAACAACTATCTTGTGTTTTATAGCTGTGTTTTATGAAGTGGAGTTTGGCTGTTTCACTCCCAGTTTAATGCTTCTTAGATGGCTTTAAGGTGTTAAGGAAAGTTAGGTATATTTATGTAGCACTTTCATACACATTGGTTATTCAAAGTGCTTCAAAGAGAGATAGACAGATGCTATAGAACACAGAAAGAGAGTTGGCCATTAAATTAAAATACAATTAAAACAGTTTACAAATTAATTCAGAATTAAAAAGTAATCCACAACAGAATCACACTCACATGCAAATTAAAAGCCAAAACGATCCGCACTCTTGCAAGCAATGACTGTTCTTTTTTATCGTCAGTGGGACTCCAACACTGTTGTACTTTAATGGCTCTATTCTGTCCAAAAGAACTCCAGCCTAGACAGACCTTTACTTAGAACCTGCTAAGAGAGACTCAAACCCTATTCTTTGTCCTTTATTGGATCTGATCTATCCGTCTGGATCTGCTTTGCTGCATCAGGGCCTGAAATCATCAAAGTGAAGATGTATTCCCAAAAATGGCAAATAATTTTTCATGTGAATGTCTTTACAGAATATCAGCTGAAACAGTGTAAAAGTAGGTGATTCAACAGAGAAATGACTCAAAATATATTATCATTTTCACAACAGAATGGCTTAAGAATGTTATAAACTGACATTTGACATGAAGGCTGTCAAAAGATTTGACAGAAGTAAAATAATTTAGCAATAAACATCGTCATGGTATTGTGCAGGGTCTGATATCCATATTACTATCAATGCACTTGATGAGGATCAGATCTAATTTTATGACAAACTAGGAAAAAGTTCACATGCTTCTTCTTACAATGGCAAAGGAAAGCCAGTGTTTATATAAAATTCTACTATGTTGACTATAAAAATGAGCATACAATGGATCCTGGAAGGAGCAAAAAGGAATATGCTGTAAACCATATGTGTACCATCCTTGAGTTGCCAAAAAATGCTGGATAATTTTAATAGAGCAATTTGTATTCCAAGTAAATAAAACAGCCCTGATCTGTCACCAGACATTAAGAAATTGTGTTCATTTTAAAAACAGAAAACATGAAAACATTTTATGATGACGTTTATGTTTTAGCCTGATGTGCCATCTTACAAGTCTGTGGTGTTTTGGTCATCCAGGTTGCCAGTTCCCTCTGAACCCGAGCTGTAATCACAAATGTCTGTTGGTAGTAAATCTCCAAAGAATACATGCCATTTGCAAATATGCCTTGACAAAGTGAGTGACAACCCGAGGAACTGCTTTGGAGATGTAAAAACAGAGATGAATCTGATTACTGACACCAAAGTTGCTCCTGAATTGGTAAAATTGAGCAGTTTAAGTAAGAAATGAAAAACATGCAATATTTGATGTGAGACTTAGCATGGAGGTTCCTTCTAATGGACTTATCCAGGAGTGGAGAAGGTAACCACTAGTATGGGTTGAGGGGGAAGGGATGTCATGCTCTATAGTAGGTTTTAATGCCATTGCAGTACCAGTTTTGACCAACGACTGCTCCACAGCCAAAAAGCAATTAACTGAAAATGAAAATGCTTCAATAACTGAGTGAATTGTGTGAATAGGAAAAGTTGATTTTTCAAAAATTGGATGAAACAAATATGACTCCATAAATGGGCTTTTCTAGTGAAACCAAGCCTCCTCTCGCTCCCAGTCTAGCAGCAGACAGCAGGCTGCAGTAACAGTCAGTGTTGTAAGGGTTTTGGTCGCCTGCCTGTTTAAACAAGAGCTTGAGCAGTGAGTGATTAACCAGATCAGGAGACTGTTGATGCAGCCCAAGAGCCAAGTCAGTCAGGTTACACATATACACTATACACACTGTGAAATACAAGCTCATTACTACACAATGGAATGGCCTCTTTGGCTCTGTTCAATCACATAGCAAGCTATATTTGTGGAGACAATTGAAAGCTAAATATCAATAAAGAGTTTTTATATCACTCATTTTAAATTCTTTTTATGTGTAGACCGTTAAAACTAGCTACACCAAGAATGACCAATAAAATGTGTTCATACCAAGCATGTATGCCCACTTCATGAACATAAAAAAGTGTGTCTTATAAAAATCTGTACAATATTTTTAATTTTTTTTTTATAGATAAGCACTTAAACTTTGCAAACATGTATCTGTGTTTTAAACAACATAATCAGTTTGCCTATTTCACATAGCTGTCGTTTTGAGACTGAAAAGAATGGCTCCTGTGGGAAGAAACCCGGAAGTAGAGGTAAACATCCATTGCATTGATAACAGATTTGGAACTACTGGCAAGCCATTCATTCATTTGATTTTGAAAATTGGGCTGAAAATAAATGTTTAATCAAACGGGGTGTTGAAGGCTACATCACCAGCATAGATAGTTCCTAGTTCGATGCTGTTGGAATGCGTTGTAGTCAGAGACACTATCTGATCTATTATGTAATAGATTTTGCTTTTCTTTTGTTTTTTCGTAGCCTTAATTGATTTTTTCTTTCCACAGATCGGACAGTAGAGAGTGACAGGATATCAGGAGAAGAGAGAATGGGGTGGGATGGGAAAGCAAACGGGCTCGGGAATCGAACTCACATCAGCCCTGTGCAACCGCACATATGTGTTCTGCGCACTACCGCTATACCACGCTGCAGGACATATTTAGCTTTTCGAACACAACAGTACAACAGCCTTTTTCTAGATCTCGTCATTCTTAAAATGACAGTCCCGTGAAAACCGTGATTGCTATTACTTTTTTCTACATAGTAAAATCCTTAAATTAACTCACTCAGAGTGTATTTGGTCCCACTCTATATAAACTGACTTTGAAGAAGAGTAACTTAAATGACTTTATTTCTGATTTTTTTTTTCCAAATTTGTGAATGAAAGTTCTGCCATTTAGTAGTTTATTCCTTTTGTTTTTGTATTATGTTTCTATAGGCTTGCTAATCATAAATGCTCAGCATAGTCGAATTTAGCTTTGTCCAGAGTGCATTTGGTCACTCTCTAAATAGTCAATGTTTTTTTATTTTTTTTGCATTTTCTTGTGCAGATTTGGAAAAAAATGAAGAAAATAGATAATTATAGTTATTATTAAAAAAATTGTTATTATAGTCTATATAGTTAATATAACTGAACTATGTCTTTAAAATGAATAAAGCATTAAATCCCTCTGATTTTAAAACTAAACAACTTCAGCTGAAATTTATTAATAATATATTTCATGCTTATAGATTGCATCAGAGTTTTGATAACAAAATGCAGCTTTGTCCAATCTCATAAGTGATGAGAGTCCTTCAGCCTCTCGTGATCATATATAAAAAAAAATTAAATAAATTGTGCTAGTTTCAAAAAAGCAACAATGTGGATCCTCGCAGAAATATCAAATGATCAAAATAAAATGTAAAAAAAGAGGATTTTAACATTTCCATTGAGATGTCACAAAGGGGGATGGAAATACCACAATGACCAAATGGAAAGTCCCAGTTTGATTCATTAATATTCATCTCTATTAATATTTGATTGATTAATAGGGAATTCAATTACATAAAGCAAATATTTGATGCCCAGATATACTAAAATAAATTCCATAATCACAGCACTGGAGTAGTTTCTAAAGGATAATAGTGAGCCAACAAATGCACCATATTTTTGCAGTCAATAGTCCATTTTTTTGGAGAACTTGTGTGAGTTTTGGATCAGTAAAGGTTCTGTTGTCATTCAGCTGCCAGCATGTGATTCATCTTCACCATTTTGGATGAGAATTCATTCTGAAGTGACAGAGATTGATTTCATAAATTCCCTGGCAGTTTCCTCGGTCTAATCCAACCGCTGTTTGGTCTCATCCATCTCCAGTGTGTGATTTATATCAATCAGCGAAGCAGATGTATTTGTTTACTTTAAGGAAAACAATTTAAACATGGATAAACCAAAATAGTCGCTATACCGGAGGTGAAAAAAAAGTATGTGCATACATTTTCATAAAATGCACAAATCAAAACTTGATATAATCTGTGAATGTTTACAATGTGTGTAGGTATATGTCAACCAAGCCAACATTTAAAACAACTTGTAAATGTGGATGTCCTTGAGTGTTGGACTAAAAGCTCCACCATTTGCCTTTAAACATATGCGTAAACAGCCCACTCAAATATCCATGACTGAAACAAAGGCAATAAATCAACAACAATTTGTAGTCTCTCCCCTTAATGGATTCAGGTCCTAATCAGACACAAACATACAGGGTTAATAAATCAAATAAAACAGATATAGGCGATAACAACACCAATATCTAATAAAATTGTAATTATTAGATATTATTATTTTTTCTATCAGAACTGGGGCGCTTTGGGGAAGCATTATTAGACTAACCATGGACCGATTTCATTCCACAACAACTGAAATGTTGTTTTGGTCATTCTAAAATTCCTTAGCCAAGGTCTGACATCAAAGTGGTTTGGGATTATCACCTCCCAGTTTGACCAGCTGAGTTCCCAAAGAGCAGTCTCCCGCCTCTGAGCAAGAAATGTTGACACATATTGCATTTGGTCTGGGTGTTCTAAGATGCAAGTAAATTATTTCAATTGTGAAATAATATATCAATTGTGTCAGTTGCTTTTTTACTTCTGTATTTTTCGTCTTGTCTTAAGAATGAAAATCAACCCTGAACTCATACATGATTCACAAATGGCGCATAAGCCAAAAAAAAAAAAAACTGCAAAAAGAGATTTCCATTTATATCTAAATTGTGTGTGTATGATAGCCCATAGTGATGGGAAGTTCGGATCATTTTATGAGTCTGATTTGTTCAAAAAGAAGAAATCTTTTTGCTATTTCGTTCATATAAGTACATAACTAATAAAATGTTGTGTCCTTACCACATCTACTATATACGCAAATGTGAATCGCCTTTCAAATAAGACAAAACATAAAAAATTGAATACTTTATTTATGCCTCCCTGGGACTGAAGTCTGGTTTAACTCACTTCTGATTTGACAAGTCTCCTTACTCTCCTAAGTTACACACGTTACCAAGTGCAGTTTTCCTGTTCTTTTGTCACGTAATCCTTAATGTTAACCAATGCAGTATGAGCCAGAAACCAAAAAGGTTATTTCCTTTATCGCGTCCTTTTTTTTGTTCTTTTCTCATTAATGATGATCGGGTTACACTCTATATTACCATAGGGATGTTGCGTATGCGCCGCTGAACGAATCCCTCTCCGATACGATTCGTTCCTACAGTCACATTAAAGATTTGTTCAAAAATGTACTAACACTGTGAAAACAAAACTGAATGAGGAGTTTATTTTTTTTATATAACTGCCTTATCATTCAGTACTTCAAAATAGAAACGTATTCAACTTTCCATTTATTTTTGATTGTTAAACAATGTTTGTACAGGGCTGTGATGCAAATTTTGCTTTGTAAACTTTTTAGGGATCCTTTTAGAAGTGTGATTCAAATGGTTATAATACATTACACTTCCTTAAAAGTACTCTGTGTGGCGGAAAGACATTTTTCTCAGTAACTTTGTGAAAATTGTATTTTCTATTTATTTTTTCGTTTGTTCAAAGTATTCTTCAATTTTAAACAATGTTTCAAAATGTCGCCCAACCCAGGCTCTTATCGAAAGGTTTGATACCTTATTGAAAGGTTGCTGTAACAGTGTTTGTAAAGCCTTTCAATTCA
The DNA here is from genome assembly GCA_007224835.1 of Danionella cerebrum. Lineage (NCBI taxonomy): Eukaryota > Metazoa > Chordata > Actinopteri > Cypriniformes > Danionidae > Danionella > Danionella cerebrum. Next base: position 7,125 of record SRMA01025224.1, on the reverse strand, counting down.
CAAATTGACAAAGGGAATTCTGGAGAGAAGCTTTATAAATAAGACGAGTGATGGAGTGTGAGAATAGTATGAGTTCATCTCTGGTTCTGTATAACAGATGAGGGCTGCAGGAGCTTTAGACAGCCAGAGTAAATGACAACTCAAGGGAACCGGGAAGAGTCAGAGAGAGCTGTCACTCACGCTCACAGATGTAAGCTGGTTCACAGAGAATAATGCAGGTTTTAGGTTTGTGTGAGAGTGCTCTAGCAGTATCAGACTCTAGACTTACAGGGATTACCACAACTGAGCTTTCAAGAGAGGCACACAGCTATTAGTATCCGTATCCACCTTCCTCTATCTCTTCTATCTCTCTTTGGTGTTTCTACTGCTTAAAACACTTTTTTTTCTGCAACTTACATACAAGTGAACTTACATACTTTCTGTCTCCTTCCTTTGTCTAAACTTCTTCACCTTCCATCTGTACTGTTATTCAGAATGGTGTGTGAAAAGCTCTGTGACAAACCATCTTTTTCAGTCAGTCTGTCTGAACCTTCGTATGCCGGGAGAAATATTCATTTCCAATCTCTACAGGTGGAGAGAGGAACTGGAATGCAGTTCTTTGAATTTGGGAAATCTCTCACGTACACTTTTATTCTCTGCTTGGTCATCTTATAGAAAACCCTGAGACAGGAATGTAGGACGAAGTTTGTTGGCTATATGTCCATATACAAGAGTTAGACAGATATTGATGAGGATACTCATCATTAAAGTTGCATGAATTTATGTGTTACTTTGTGAACAGAATTTATTCTACATTCAAAATATTGCTAATGTTGTTGTGTGGTGAAAGATCCTCCAATAAATCTGCAACCAGTTTATTTAATGCAGATGTAGTCCATTCCATGTCATGTTGCATGTGACTAGCTTTGATGGACACCTCATAAGTGCAGTCTATTGTTAACACCGCAACCTGGCTCTAGTCAGGAAAGATTGGCAAAGCAAGGTGGAGCTTCCCATTCAAGGACGCCAACACTTTCCTTGAACACCATCCTCTACATTGGTGAGAAACATATAAACAATACCACCAGCCTCCAAACCAAGCTCAGATGTGGCTAAAGAAAAGTGTTTTCATTGTGTGAAGCAAGAGGCAAAAAAACAAGTATTCTGTGCCACTTGCATACAATAAGCATAGGCTTCAGTGTATTGGCCAAAATGTGTATGAAAGGACAAAAATAAGATTTCAGATTTGTTAACATTTGGACTTGCTTTCAGGAACTAAATCAAATTTTCTGGTTTGACCAGATAAGAAACACTATTTTTGTTCATTTGTGGCACTATTTATAAAATGTAGATAAAATTTCTCAGTAAAAACTACTGTAATATATAAAAAAAGTTGTGCTACAAAATCTATAATAAATGGATAACCCATGTTACATTCAGAATCAAGAAGTTTTCTTCTAAAAAAGACTTTAAAAGTAGTATCTAACACTAAATTACATTAAAAATGACATGAATTTAAAACATGTAGAAAACAGACATTGCTCCCCCTCACCCAAGTAAGCTGAAATTTCATCCCATCATTATACCAAAATTTCTTTTCTTTTTTATTTATTTGTGAAAAAAACAATAAATAAGAAGTAAAAGGAATTTACAGAAGATCCCAAAATATTCCTTCAGAAAAAAAAGAAGATTCCCAACCTCTTGGTTTATGCTAAATGACTATAAAGGCAGTGAAATATTTTAAGTAGATCACTATGTGTCAGCAGGACAAGACAGGTTTCTTTCCGGCATCTTAATTTAACACATTTTTAACATATTCTCTTTCACTTTCTCTGTACAGAGAACGCAAGCATTGGCTCATCAAAACAATCTAAATGAATCAGCAAAAAAACAAAAAAAAAACAAAAACAATAAGAATGGTGTATACTAACAGTGTGCTGCCATGATTGTCCTGTCTTCTATGTGAATAGTGTGCCATGATTGGTCGATTGGATGTATTGTGTTCGGCTGAAAATTAGGGATTGTATGTATTGCACTTTTGAAAAAGGTGATAAAGCAGAATAGTAATACAAGTCCATATCACCATATCATGTTTTGTAATCGTTTTGTTTATGTATGTATTTAGCCATTTACTTTTTTAATTAATTTATTTGATATTTAAATGTATTTATTTATTGTGTTTTGTCATGGTTTTCACTTACTCCCAACTCCTGCCCCTCCCTTCCTGTGTCTCTACTAACCCCCTTCACACCTGTTCCTGATTCTGTTGATTGATTTCCTTTCCTTTATGTTCTCTGTGTTTTTTGACTTGGTTCATTTTACATCTATACGCCTCATCTGTGTCCTGTATTTCATCTGTGTCCTGCAGTAACTTATTGTTTAGTTATATTATGTAGTTTTATTGTTTGTAGGTATTTCTTTAGATTCTTTGATAGCAACGGCAATCCCTCAATCACCCCACACCATCACAGTTTTACAAACAATCTCATGAAATGATACGTCAGCAGTACAAAATCATGGTTACAAAATGATTTGTTGTAATGTGTTTTATTATAATTGGGCTACTTTATTTTCTTGGCTGATAATTTATAGACATTAATTTTTTAAGCAAAAAACCATACACTTTTCATGTAAGAAATCATTATAAAATTTATCAAGTAACATTATGCAAAATGTTCTTCATTATTGATGCAATCGGTAGTTTGTGTCAGGATCGGTAACAGATGTTCGGTTGGACAGGCTTTTATTTATTGTGTTAAACTTAAGTAAGCACCTTTAACAGAGAACGTTAAATCAATTCATTCAGTAATGAGCTTTACAGCAATTTCAAATACTCAGTAAATCATTCAGTCAATCAAGCAGTCACCGGCATTTTGATTCTTTCATCATATTAGGGACATTAGGGAAATTTTATTATTTGTATGGAAAAATGTCAAAAGGTCACTGTTCACGATGTAAATTTCATTAAAACTGAAACTTGAGCATGTTTCCTAAAATAAAAGTGTATCTGTTCATTTTAGTGGTGTAAAAAAATACCAGAACAAACTGTTATTGTATTTTCACAATGTAATTGTTATTTATTTTATTTTTTGTTGTGTAATGTTTTCAAGTACTGAAATAGTTTAACGAATATAAAAATACATTAGATGACGAAATGTAATTAATATGGATTTTTTTTTATGTTTGTGGATTAAACATGGTAATATTTATCTATGTGTGTCTTTCACTTCAACAGTATCTTTTTGTTCTCAAAACAAAACACATTCACATTTTTCATGCAAAGAATTTCTACCACCCCAGAACAGCTGTGTCAGCTTCCAGGGTGAACTACTACAATCTCCTCACTTCCAACCTATTCAAGAGCATGAGAAGTTAATCGGAAGGAAGTGTAATGAAGGAACAGAGGGAAAAAAGCATTTTTGTTCTCTTTTTGCTTGTTTGTGAGCTTGGCTCATTCAATCATGTGCAATTTGCTTGGCTAATTGAGGTGGGGTGAATAGGAAAGAGTTTAGCAATTAAGAGTTCACGGGTCGCAGCTGTGTTCTGACACGGCATCATTAGTTTTCTGACGATCTGCTGTTTTTTCTTTTCCCTCCCTCAGGTTTTTCTCAGGCCAGGAGAGAATTTCAGATTAAAACATCTGGAGTTTCATGTTGAAACAGGATCATTCTCCCACCAAGACCCAAGTGAAACCATTAGGCCAATGAAGACAGAAGAGAGGGCTCGACTGTGCAGACACGCTGAGTTTCGGTAGGCTCTTTAATCAACGCTTATCTGCAGGAGCACAGCTAAACACCTTCCTCTTGTTCCTGTTGAAATCTACATCACTCCCTCAAACCACACAATCCTTTATCTCTCTTTCTTTCTCTCTCTCTCTCTCTCTCTCTCTCTCTCTCTCCATTGTCATTATTCTCAGTTGTACTTTGTTTCCTCTCTTTCTTTTAACCAAGTTTGAGAAAACAGACTGTGCCACTGATATGTGTGCCAACTATGAAAAAATAACATTAAGGAATGTGCCGTGTGTCTATATGATAGAATGCTGGGTAAATATAGCTGTCGTTTTCATGCGGGCCTGTTTCGCCACCATTGTATTCTCTGACAGAATGAAAGCACAATGCCTAAATGGCTGCTGAAGAAAATGATGCATTATGAATAAGTTGAGTCATTAATTTTCTTTTTTTGTGCACTTTATGACTTTATTTTTGATTAATATTATTTATATTTTCAGACAGAAGTCCTTGTTTACTGTGTAAAATGGGCCGTTTTACTGTTTTTTAAAGTTTTAAGAACATGTCAGACCGTTCTAAACTAGAACTATGTCTTTCATGAATTAGAAAATGCTATATTTATGGAAAACACCACTTTGAAGGGTTTCTGCTATGCCCCATTCAGTGTAAATCTTTGTAAGCAGTCAGAACTGTTGTCAACATACAATTTTAAACCCTTGAAAATTAGCATATTAAAAAAGTCCAAATTAAATTAACGTAATTAAATTAATGTAAAAGCCCCCTTGTGCATTAAATTTTTGCTCATAGCTCACTAACCCTGAGAGTAACCCACACATTAAATACCGTAGTGCTCAGTGTAAACTCCTTTAAAAATGTATCTAATTCAATTTCATATCCATTAACCACAGCTCTAACGCCATGCAAATAAACAACATATCTGTGGTATTATTCAAGACCAAGTTTTTGTTTATGTGCAATATGTAGCCACAATATAAATGCAAACACCAAAACCATGGCATCAAATGAAAGCTAACAACCAGCAGAATCCAGCGATATGCAACTCATTTACATTGCACGAAGTATTTCAGAGCAGGGAGTGAAAAGTTCCCCCCAAAAAAATACCAGCAAAAACAAAGCAAGTGTGTAAATCTTGTCTTACCTTTTTTTCAACAAACGTTATTTCCATAGCAATAAAAGTCCGTTTGTTGTTATATCCGGTCGATAACTTTGCGAAAACTCCATTTTGGGTCTCTTCCCCATCTCTTTTCTAAGAATAACATGACCAAATATGGAAACACTCCCTGTGCGTAAAAGCAGTCCTCTCCACGCTCCGTGTCCTGTGATTCGTCGGGGATCCTGTCAGTCTCAAAATGGTGGATATCATTGGATTCTACAGATTCAAAGCTTTTCAACGAGGTATAGAGCTCCTGGATTGGACAGACGGTCGAGGGGTGGGCACACGCGGAACTTACAAGGTTGGAAGCGTTATAAACAGGAGCTTATGCATAGCGCGCGTAGACAGTGTAAAGGGGCTTCCACCCCCCTTTTACAGCATTTCTTTAGGAGTTTTTTTGCTGAAATCATGTCCCGTAAGCAAGAAAAGAAGACTATGAACGTAGCTGAAGCTTTGGACAAGATTTTGTGCCAAATTGTGCCAAACTTTGCCAACATGGATTACGCCTGAACTTTGTTCAATCAAAACCTTTACAGAATATTAGTTTCTTGTAGTATGAACACCAAACTTGCTACAGATGTTCTTGACATGTAGTGGTTACAATTGATTGTGGTTATTTGCTTCGTTATAAGTAAAATAAGGAGATATTGGAGGAAACATGTGTTTTTTTTTTTTTTTGGAGTTCATTTTTTGGCCATTCCAACATCAATTACTCTTACCCAGTGTTCTTGACTGTCAAATTAACTCATCCACACCACCCCCCAAGAACCCATCTTCATTTTGATACAAAGATTTGCAGTTTAGACCTTGTAAAAGCTGAGAAATGCCTTATAAAGTGAAGGTATAGGATTTTCTGAAAATAGGCCTTAGGGCTTAAGAGGTTAAAGTATTTAATAATATATATCTTCCCCCACCTCAAACTTCTCACAAAACTTGTTTACTTTGTGGCTGGTATAGTTTGCAAACACTTTCACAAATTGAGGGATCTACTTGATCTTTTACAAAGAACAGTTTTATTAAAATATGATTCTAAATATCAAAGTTTGAGTCTGTGTTCTGTGTTCAAATTTATTAAAAGTACTGTCACCCCAAAAAAGTTAGCTTTATAGTTGTACATACTGTTTTGGCCTCTACAGTCAGGACTGTTGGAACTGCATCCATGTTTGGTTATAAGCCTGCTTACAAACAGGTTTTGTGGTGGAGCGGTCAACCGTAAATTGGTGTTCACAAATAAAAAAATACTCTTAACTTAATGTTCATGAATGAATCTGAATGAAGTGTTTTTTTCAGTGCACATACCCTTTCAAAATGCACATATGAAGGGCAGTTACAGCTGCTATTTTACCTCAATAAGCTGAATATATCTAAAGTCTGCTCATCTAGTAATATTTAAATATTTATTACAATGCATAGACAGACAATGCAACGGACAGACAGACACTGGTGTGGAGTTACACTGGTGAATGACATAATTGACTAGAAGAAGCCTTTTATTCTAAGTTGTTTTAATCTTTTTGTGTGTGTACCGGAGCTTTCATTATAATGGTCATGCAGGTCTCAAACACCAGCTTGTGATTTCTGTCCAGATCCGTATCTCAGTAAATCAGCTGAAATATAACATTCTCATCCACTGAAGCACACATGATATTTCCTGTTGACATTACATCAAGCGGAGGCCTGGGAACAGAGGAAGTGCACTAATTGATGAATCGATTGCTTATCAACACTAGAGCACATTTATTGGAGTAAACAGTAGGTCCATCCATCTAACCAAAGTGTATTGAGTGGTTCTAAAAGTTCAAATTTATTTCTCCAAATTTTGGATCGGTTATTGATTGCAATAGAATTAGATCCTCCAAAAGAGACTTTACGCTTATATGCATGTTTGTATCTGATATTATTGTACAGTAAACTAATGACCATCAAGATTTGGGTTTATCTTGCATTTATAGATTTATAATAGAAATGTTATTGTTTATGGAACCCATATTGTGATTCACACTTCTTCGCAAGCTGTCCATGTGAATGTTTGGATTTCCTGGTTCATTGAGTTCCTCCCACCATCCAAAAACATATGTGTCAGGCTGATTGGTGGCTCTAAATTCCCATTGGAATTTATGTAGTGTCTGGCTGAGGGTGTGTGTGTGTGAATCTAGTTTGACATGGATTACGCTGATCAAGTGAAATTCAGGGTAAAGAAAGCTTCCTTAATTCATATGGTTTCAAATAAAAAAACAACTTTAG
>SRMA01025223.1:20273-68625 GCA_007224835.1 Danionella cerebrum | reverse complement strand
CCTGTGGGAGACTTGGAGTAGGTTCCGAACCAAGGCGCATCCGATCAGTGGGACTCACTGCGTCACTAAATGTATTTATGTTTACCTTTTAGCTCAAATCAAAAACTAAATTATTTACTGTTAAATTATTTTGCTTTTAAGTTGCAGAACCCTTACGGACTCCCTGTGGCGGAGGGAGGGGGGTGGTAAGTGCTTTGTCTGAGCTGGGCATTTTTGTTATCTCCTTGGAAGTGAACACATGGTGTGGTGTTTCCTCTTCTGGATGGAAGCTGTGAATTGTGTAGTTATTTATTTATTTTTCCCATCGACCAATTTGCATTAATTACATCAGGACAGGAGGGTGTTAAAAGAAAGGGGGAGTGGATGAGAGATGTAGGTGAGGGGGAAAGATTCAGGAGTGAGATGAATACCTACCTGAACATAACCTATACATTTGTACATAACAACACGGATGTATAATTCTATAAATAATTTTACACAAATCGATTTGATTTGGAAACTGACATTTTGCACAATGCGGATTTAAACATTGGGCTCTTTTTTTTTTGCAATTTTATGTATTATTTATACTTCTATTTTTGATACATTTGATAGAAGATTTCTTTTTTTTTTTCTTCTAATTGGACCCCCGTGTGCTTATCTTTTCTCCTTTTATAATTTGTGGGCCTGAATGTTACGCTTGTCCAGAGTTTAACTGTCGGCACTTTTACCGCTCGGCTCTTTTGATTATGGTTGAGTCGCTCAGTTATGCGGAAATTGAGAAATTATTTAGTTTAATCATTTTAATTAATTGCTCTTCTACATTACTTCCATGATTGTCACCACCCTCTCACTTTCGGGGTCACGGTGAACACGTTAAATCCCAGAGCTAGTGTTTTTAGTAAAGTTCCAAAAAAAACAAGACGAGAGAGAAAAAAAATTACAGACGTGTAATATTGCTTGAATTAAAAATAATTGAGTATAGTTAAAATCTTATTTCATCAAACAAAAAAAATCTAAGAATGGCGAAAGCAATTTTCTCTTTCATTTGAAATTCTAAAAACAAGAATAAAATGTTTGTAGAGAAATCTATAAAATGCTATAATATTTCAAATGTTTTAACATTTCTCGTAAATAAGCAATTATTCTCAAGCTAGTTTTTCAAACAATTTCTAATAAACTATATTTAATTCCAATTTATACCATAATATCAACAAACCAAAAAAAGTTAATAAGTTAAACAGTAACACACTCACTGTTTTAGCTACTAAACGCAAGCACAAACTTTCTTGAATGAATGCTGTTTTCCTGAAAAATATTTGCAAATATTCTTATTTAGTTTTTTTTTCTCCCTAGTCCTGTTTACCTCATGGAAGGATAGGTGCTTCGTTAGAGTTTAGAGATATTTGTAATAAAGACCAAATCGTGTTGTTTCTGACTTGATTTAAGGGCATAAACTTGTTTTAATGCACACAACATCTTAGTTTTAAGATAATTTACATCGTTTAAAGAGCACTTCTGACTATATACAAGTTGGAATATTCTAGTTTCCATGCAGTTTTACGTTCTAAGCAGCATGTAAAGTCTTGTTTTGAGAGTTTTCTTTTTCTATTTTTAAGATCCATCAGCATTTGTTGTCAGCGAGACATTTTAGCAAATTTTAATAGTTAAATTTGCTCTCGCCCCATTTGCAGAATTTTTGCAGTGTACAGCCTTTGCTAAAAGTGCCGGACCATGGCCGTCCCTAAGCTACACAGAGAGTACACTTAACGCACTGGCCATTTCTGTGGGAGTTGTGAGGGAGCTCATGCTACTGCTTCCCTGGGCCGGTTTTATTTTCCTGAGATCCATGAGCATGGGACCACTCCACGCTTCCTATAAACGCAGCTCAGAGTCTTCTTTCAAGCTTCCAGAGATCAGTTGCCCGAAGCTTCTTATGCAAACCCTGTAGAAACTGCAGAGAACGCTCGCTGGCTCATGTGCAGTCATGCCTCTTGCTGTGACATCACCGTTGTCGTGCACGCACACGCTCTGCTATGTTTCCACACGCATTCACACGCCAGCCGGCTTCAGAAAGATGAAAGGAAGGAGGAGTGGAACGCTGCAGAGAGATAATGTTGCAGGTTTATTCCCATCACATATTGTCTTCTCTGGCTCTGTGGGTCAGTGTGTTAGGCAGGCTGGCGTGATGCCACGCGCGGTTACTGAGGCAAAGGCTCAAGCTGGCGCTCTGCTCTCGTCGGCAGGAATGGGAAGACGAGCTTAGCTTCAACGCTGCGCGTGTCCCTCTCTTTACAGAACCACTGATGGGAACGTTTCTTTCTTTATTTCTTCCATCTACTTGAGGTTTTGGCTAAAGGCTGTGAGCTCATGTGCCCAAAGTATCCAGTCCTGTCGATAGCTGCTCGCCAAACCACCAAATGTTTCAAGAATCTTTCTGCTGTTTAAAGATGTTTGTTTGTGGTGATCCGATCACGATGATTATATCGCTCTTATTTCCGTGGGGTAGAAAAGATGGTTTCCTTAGTGACAAACTAAGAATATAATGTTCAAACTCTTCAAATTCACTTCTGGTCAAAATTATCTATAGTTTCTGAAATAGTCAAGATGCTCCTCACCCCACCTCTTTCCTTTTCTCAGGGCTGACTTTTATTAAGTTTTGTTTTAAACATCTGATTAATGTCAAAGTAGTTTTTTCTTGATAAAGGTTGCTATTTACTCGGGTAATAAATAAAAGGGAGGTAATGGATGGTTTCTATTGTGGTAGCGCTTAGAGTACGACTGCAGTCCGAGCACAGATGAGCCATAAAAGCCACTGTGTGATTGCAGCGGCGTCTGAAGACATCACACACCAGCAGCTGGGAGTTTCCTTATAAAGACACAAGGCAGTGGAGGTTGGCTCCGCCTCATGAGAGCTTGAGGCGTTTTAGGCACAGCTATCTGGTTTCCGTTGCTGTGTGGAGAAGCAGCCCCTCCTCTCTTCCTCCATATGTGTAAAATGCAGTGTAACGTGTCGTCAGGCGTGCAGCCGTACAGAAACCCCAGACCAGAACCATAGATGTGTGTGTGTTTAGGATCTTACGGCAAGACTCTACCTAGCTGTGTCCTCCTGCGCGTGGCTATCAAGAGTTCTGGCTGCCCCATGCTTTTGGTTTGTGGCTTGAAATGTTACGCACAAGTTTCTCTGCAGAGGAGTCTGAAGCCTTTCGTGCTCGTGTTTCGACTCCTGTCTCTTGGGCCGTGTGATGTTACGGACAAAGTACTTATTATTTCATTCTTAACGCCTTCATGTGAGAACTACTTCTAAGGGAGAGTCGTTGCCATTTGTGCAGCAAACCGTATTTCCTCAGCGCTGCTTTTACTTTTTCTTTGTCATGTAAGATGCATAGTTTTTTTTTATCATTTTTATTTTTTTAAGCATTTAATTTAAAGCATTATTCAAGAATACTGGATTACGTAATTCACTCTTTCAGAATCACTCCTCAATCTGCTTAAGCTAATCAACGTGACACTTTAATTGGAAAGAAGTAATATTTATCTTCAGTTGATGACTGCGAGAGAGTTCTGTACTCGGTGGGTGTTTCTCCACGTCTCTCTTGGGGCCTCGACGTGTAAGTGATGAGCACTGGCTTGCAGGCGACTGCTGTCTGTTCATCTGCTTTGGCAGCGCTCTTCACTGCTGTGTGTCTGAAGACTAAAGGCTTCACAGAGAAAGACGCTTAGCTGTGGACGCACCGATAGAGAAGTGTTTTTGTGCTTTGTCGAAGCTTTGAAGAAGTTCAATGTGAGCTTTCGAATCAAGAATCGGCTCTGAATGACTCGTTTAGAACCCGGTAACTAAAAAGAAAGCTATGATTGGACGACCTGCACAACTCCCTCCGTGTTCTAATGATTACGCTTCAGCTCTTTCCAGTTTCTTGATTTTACAAAAGTTATTGTGACCACCTCAAAGCAACTTTTAAACTGTGGCTGTTTCGTGCGGACATTCCCATGTTTACAACACCATCGCTGTTAGTCATGCAAAACTCTATTTGTTGATTGATGTAACTGGGACATCACGATCAAAGCTAGTTTTATAGGTGTGCGGCACTCGTTTATCTGCTGCAAACTTAATCTCACCTCGTGTAAAATTTCCTCATCAAAACCTCTGCATCCACTACTGTACTGAAACTTTTCTAAGCTCCATCATTTTTTTGCTCCATCACTTCATCTCTCACTGCCTGGTGTTGTGCCTGAGAAAAGCACCATGTCGCGATGTCAATCGCGGATTTAAAAACGTTTACTCTGTTTAAATGTTTGCCGCTAGAAAAATAATGATATAATATTTTCTAAATGTTACATAAGCAGCGGAGATGAGCTGCTAAATCTTTATTATGTTAAACATTTCACTAAATTACAGAATTAAATAAAGCTAGTTTTATTGATTAGATGTCATGATTATGGATGTACTGGAGAAAAAAAACTCTTGAGGGCTTTCACTAGCTCAAACACTACAGTATAATGTATTGTGAAAATAACACAGAACTTGTTAAAGTTAATAAGACCTGTATTTAAGAAGCCCTTTAAATCACTGCCTGTGTCACTGAACATCACAAGACCTAAATTAATGCGGTGGACAAGAAGTTTGGCTGAATCTGGCAAAATTAGTTTCAGTGTTCTCTCTATAGCCCAGGGGAAAAGAAAAAGTCAAGAACAGATTTTTGACCGTAGTATTTTTTAACCAAACTTCAAGCTTTTAATTCAAACTGGCCAGATGCAGCATGATGGTTGGAACATTTTGAGACCAACTTTATTATAAACTGGTTTGGAATGAAAAGACAATCTCCTGACCACTAGGGGACACTGTGGTGAAACTCGGTAGGCTAACTCAGTTATAATAACATGTTAAAGCTAGTAAAAGTTACTACCGTTTTCTCAAATGCAATTAAATATTTTCACCACAAATCTTGTCTGGTACCTTCAGGGCGTGTAGGCAAACTTTTGTAAAGATATGTTGATGCATTTCCAGTAAATTGAGCATGGCAGATGTTCAATATTTCCGCCTCAGATCATGGTTATTATAACATCCTCCTACTTTGGTGTTGATGTATATACTACAGCTGAGATGTAGCTTTACTGCCATTTTGGTGAGCGTTGCGTCATAATTTTCCATGTGCCATTCTAAGATGATTTGTCGAATAAACTTTTTAACTTTTAGTTAGCTGGAACAAATTTGTTTTAAATCTGATAATCGGTCTAGGAGGAGTTTTTAAAAGTAGGTTTTGAACCTTTCAAGATGGCGGCTAAGTAGCATAATGTACAATGACGTGATTAGTTTATGGGAATTGGCATGAGGCAAAGATTAAGCAGAAACAACAATTTTATCCCGTAAAGTTCAACCAGATCATAAAGTTCCGAGTATTAAAAAAAGTGAAACTTGTACTAGTGGTGGCGCTGTAGAGTTTGAGACTCCAGATTGGTGAACTATCTCTGTGTGCCACATTTCCTTGTCTTCCTTTCAAGGTGAATAATGAGAAGAAATGGAATAAACACAATAGATTGAAGGAAAGGTCTGTCGAGAGCAGTTCATGATTCGGTGAATCGGGTGGTTCTATCCTTTATAGTTCTACCCTCATCTCTCTCTTCAAAATTATTGTTTTACCTCATATTTCTGGTTGTAGAAATGTCTACTAGTCGAGATGGGTCCAGTTGAAACATGTTGTGCCCTGATATATTTTCAAGTGTGATGGAAAAAAACGCTGAGTTTCTGTGTTTCCTCAAGCTAGACACAGCAACGCCCATGGTCACATTTGAGAGGGATCCCTGGGGTCTTTCACACCGATGCACCCGGCTATCTGTTGACTTACTGGGAATGAACATTGTCCCATTTTGTTCTGGTGTTCCTCTTCGGGCAGCTGGGACAGTTTGATATAAGATAGTCTCGCAGAGCAGCATGTGTAAACAACTGCATTCCTCTGCACTGGAGAAGAGAACTCCAATCTTTCAGGAATTCTTCCAGGAGTTGAATATGAGGAAAAATGAGCCAAATTTATTCACCGTAAACTCGTTTGGTTTCTCTCTTCAGTTAAACTCAAGGAAGATGTTTCCATGGATGGTGCGCCAGGGCATTGTTTTGTCGTTGCGTTTCTCACTGTTTGCAGAGTGGCCGTGTGCTCTCTTGTAAAGCAAACTGGATGTTCTGCAGGAATCATTGGTGTGTTTGAAGGCTGTGAGTAGTCTAAATAGTTTGAATCTTAAAGAACACTTGTGTACAGACTTGAATTTGATGAAAGGCTAGTAAGGAATCGCGCAAGTGCTTGTAGCTGGTGCTAGTGTGAATCTTTCACTATTATGTGATTAGCTGTGATGTGTAATGATATTATTTTGTAGACTTTAACGCAAAGTAGAGCTGGAGAAGGTGGACGTTAACCGCTGGACATCTGCTCTGCACTGATGCTCTTCCGTTCCAGACTTCTTGAGCACATAGATTTAGATTTTACATTTCAAAAACTGACCGAATATGGAGCGAATATCCCTGATGAGGAGCGAACCTCAGCAGGCGCGAGAGAATGTGACATTTAAACAGAAAAGAAAGGCAGGAATGGAACCACACGAATGGAGACAAAGAGAAAACACCTAAACATTCCCTCATAATGGGTTTCATCTGTGATTCTCCCAGGATTCATCGCTCGGAGGTTCAGGTTCATCCGGGTTAATGTGCGTGGGCTTTATTAGCCTGTAATGGATTACTCTCCCGTCAGAGCGGAGTAATGATGGAGCAGGCCACGCTCTCTTAAAAAGCACCTTATGATGATCATTTAGTTTTGATGGAAGAGAAATTACTGCTGTTTATAGCATCTCTTGTGAGAACCTTTTTTTTGGTTGGTACTTATTTAAAATTAATCGATCCTTTCAAACTAAACGGAATGTTTTTCTGTGAGATTTCACAAGATTGAGCAACTCAAGATGATTATATTTACTTTTTTTTCTGTTTATGTTTCTTTTCTTGTGATCTCTACCAACAATAGGGTGCTGGTGGCTTACGCCTTTTGGAGGAAAATGGGACATTCCTGGGTAACAGAAATTTTTTCCAAGGAGGCAGATGCCAAACGGTGCTCTGCTGACACTGGAACGTTTGTCCTGCGTCTTTGAGTTTTACAGTCATTCAGTCACAAGTGAATTTCCCAGTGATGGTTATCACCAATAAAGGGATTGTAAAATTCCAAGTGGATTTCAACAAGAGACTGTTGAATCGAGGTGGATGATATGAGGGTTTCTCTGGGTGGTACTGATATTTAGGCTTGGCGATCAACCCACTTCAAGTGTCCTAAAGTGAAAGTGACATTAGGAGTGACCCATACAAGGGACCCATGCTCAGCCTTTCACCTGTCCAAATGCACATCAACCAGAGTAGTGAACACGCTCCCGGAGCAGTGGACGGCCATAGGGAGCTCTTTGACTCCCAGCAGATGGGGATCAAACCAGCAACCTTCTGATCACCAGTTAATCACCTGATCCACTAGGCCATGACTGCCCAAAGTCTCCAGCACCTGGTGTTCCCAGGCAGTCTGCCGTCCAAGTACTTGCCAGGTGCGGGGCTAAAGTTAGGCACCAACAGAACCCTGTGACCCTAAGCAGGACTAAGGATATAGATTGGTGGGGTGGAAAGGGAACTTGAAAGGTTCCAGGGAGGAATCTGAAAAAGAAACCTGAGCCCCCTCAACTGGCTTCTCTTGTTCTCTTCCCCAGCTCCAGCCACCCTGCGAAGGAAGCTTGTTTCTGTCTCTTGTGATCTCATTCTTTCACTCATGAGCCAGAGTTTGTGGCGGTAGGAGAGACTAGGATTATAGATTGATCAGTAACTCGAGAGCTTCACCTTGCAGCTCCTTCACCGATCACCTTACTGTGATCGGTGCTCCATCTGGCAGCTTCATGTTCGATAGTTTCCTAACTTGTGAAAAGTTCCAACTTGACATTGCCCTGGATGTGGAGGTGCTAGTTTTCCTCCCAGCCATTTCGCATTGGACCACAAACCTCCCCACAGCACACTGAAGGTTCTGGTCTGATGAACTTGATCCGATCCATCTTTGGAAAGATTAAATCATGTGGTCTACAAACCAGACTCTCTCCTG
Organism: Danionella cerebrum; assembly: GCA_007224835.1. NCBI lineage: Eukaryota > Metazoa > Chordata > Actinopteri > Cypriniformes > Danionidae > Danionella > Danionella cerebrum. The sequence goes on along the minus strand of SRMA01025223.1, from coordinate 60,535 downwards.
CCTTCTGCTACACCTGAAGATCCAGTCCATAAAAGTCATGAACTGGTGACAAAAGGCAGCCCTACTGGTGAGGAGTTCTGTATGCACTGGGAACTGGTCTACCAGACTCTCTCCTGCCCCCTGCTACACCTGGAGATCCAGTCCATGAAAGTTATAAACTGGTGACAAAAGGCAGCCACTCTGGAATTCTGGATGCACTGGGAACTGGTCTACCCCAGGGGTGAAATGCCTTCTCTAGATACACAAAACGCCTTTGGAGCGGTTGGGCAAATGCAAAAAAAGTGGAAAAAGAGCTGATCTGATGTTCCATGATCAGTTGACGGCCCTGCCCCTCCCTTCAGTGTCTAAAACGTATAGCTGGAGTGTAGATTAACAACTGCAAAGTCAATCATTGACCTCCGTTTAGGTTCCATTTGTACTGGTGGACTTGCTTTTATGTTTGACCAAGGAGCATGGCTCACCAATAAACACTGCCACCCCAGGCCCGAGGGGTTTACCTCATATATATCGGTCCAGCCATCGATTCTACACCACTGATTGCTGGGGATGGGTCGTTTGAGATTGAGATGAGGACATTTTTTAAAATTAAATATTGATGTTTGTGTATGCATTCTACCAGTTTTTACACAGCTATTTTGATTTCTGTAGCATAAAATATAAACTGTATAAGAGCCTTTGGTTTCGTTGGTACTCTTGTGCCTGAGATCTTGACAGACTATGATTTATGGATAATGTAGGTTCCCTACCTCTTCCTCCTCCTCTTTCTGCATGGAGAATGAGAAATGTCAAGTTGTAGTTAGTCTTGGGAATGAGCTGAAGGGGCAGCGGAGGCTGTAGGTCTTTTAGATTCCCATGTAGTATTGAATCATATGTTTCTGTTTCTGATGCCATATTTGACCCGTTTGCCATTTAGTCCCGAAGTGTTCCAGTGGTTTTGCTGCACTTTGTTTTCTCAAAATGATTAAAGCAAACCAATATGAGGTATCAAGTGTTTAAATGTTGCCTGTAACCATTCGGGGGGGGAAGGGTTTTTTGTATCACTGTTCACTTTTCACCACAGAAAAAGTCACCTTTAAAGGCCTCATCGTACTCCCTAAACTTGGACTGTACTGCCGTTATATAGAACTAACTGTGGTTTCACTGTCCAACTGATATAAATCAAATTGAAGTTTTGTTTATGGCAAGAACCTCTCCGTTCTTATGTGAGTGCTTACAGCCCCTCGTCGATGTCTGGATTTTATCTTATTTCTGATGTTTCCTGGACCCTCTGGAGGCAGTGCAGTCGCACCTGGGTTGTAGCAGCTGTGTGAGGTTAGCAGCTGGGCCTCGGTGACTTTCATCAGTGGGGGATTCTTTAAATTTCACAGAAGGGAGTCTCTTTAGCCTCAGATCTGGTATGGCAGTGAAGATGCCTCACGTGTGTTCATGCTCCCAATGGAGATCCTCTCGGACTAATTGCTAGCTCAGTATCCCAAAAGAATCAAGGAGGAGTCAAAAATGGAAAAGATATAAATGGACTGAACTGAGGATTGTAGAAATAGGGGTAATAGTGATGAGGGCATTACTGTGGCATTATCAGGCTTGCCTTCGTGGCTTATGCTAATACCTGCATCATAAGGAAACTGGAGAGTTGGTATGGGGCTGTGGTTGTCTCAAGCTTTGCTGGTTATTTTCACAGGAACTAATCGATTAGCAAAATAATGGTTAGTTGCAGGCCTAGTTCTTTGTTGAATGTACGGCACGTTGCATATCCTCTACAATCGGGCTCTCGAACATTTGGGCTTTTTCCGCCGGTCTACAGCAGACTATGGGTAAGAAAACCTGAGACACACAAACAGAAATAACTACGTGACATGAGTAGGGAATGTTTTATATTTGAGTAAAGCGAGTAGGTTTTGGCTTGAGGCAAGTTTTCTGGAACAGTTTTTGATCACGGTCAGATTTCCTTTAGCTTTTGCATCACTGTCTGCCGTGCCATGGCTTTTGGCTTCTCTCTCATGAGCGTCTCAGACTTTTCAGGCTCCAATGCAGAAATGGATTTGGACGAGATGTTTGAGTCTGTGGTTCAAAACCTGAGAATTGACACTGACAGCTTTGCCTGCTGCTGGTGGTGCTGGTGGTGGTGGTGCCAGTGCTGCAACGCTCTAAAAACAAACTGGCGCTCACTGTCTGCTGCTCACAGATGTGGAAATGTTTCATTCTCACTGGCTCCTGGTGTCTATTGCCCGTCGGCTGAAATAACACTCAATCCTTCTCCGGGCTGGTGCTTCCAACATCTTTTGGTAGCAGTGAACTCGGTTTTCCAGCTTAATCATCAGATCGAGGGGCCATGAACCCAGTGCCCTTTGTGCTTCCTTCAGCATTTGCTCTCTCTCTCTCTCTTCTTTCTTTCTTTCTTTCTTTCTTTCTTTCTTTCTCTCTCTCTCTCTCTCTCTCTCTCTCTCTCTCTCTCTCTCTCTCTCTCTCTCTCTCTCTCTCAGAAACAACACTTGTGACTCATTCTGAACTCCAAACTACTGCGCGGTGTTGAAACATAACCAGATGTTTGCTGTCATTAATAATGAATAATTGGCATCTTCTCATAGGATAATAGAGGTCTGGCTCATGAATGATTAAAATGAGATGAGTCATAGACGCCGCACAAGACGCATCACTTCCTTTCTTTTACAACAGGAAATCAGAAATCGAGAAGAAAAGAGAGAAATTAACAGTTTTACCCACAATTAAATGTAACAAATACATTTGTTGAAATAATCTGTTTAAATGTTTATATTTTCCACAAGAACAACCTGAAATCAGAACCTTTTCTCCATTTTCTACCATTTGACTGTGATGTAAAGTCGGAGTGAGCCTGGGTCACGCGTCACTCCAGTGTAACTCATTCGTCAGGCCATGTAAACAGTGCTGGACATCTCTGGGATATTTTGAGCTGGACGGGTAATCGCCCAGATGAGGTGTGGTGTGTCAGAGGGGAGTGTGGGAGAAATCATTTGCATTTCCTGTCGTTTGTAATGCATTCTTGCTTCAGTTTGACCACCGAAACCTGTTAGATTACACACCCAAACTTCTCGTCATTGTGACACCAACCACAGATCTCACACAGAGTTCGCTTGATTCATGGTGATGCTTCATCTTTTCCGTCCATGACTCAACTAGAGACTGAAGCTGTTGAAGGAGAAACAGATAGAAATGCTGCGTGCACTCAAACCTCTGCTCGGGATATTGAGGATATTTTTTTTTTGTTGTTATCTAAGGCCTTACACTAATGACTATTAGAATAAATCCTCCTCCTCATCTTCACGTCAGTTTGGTCACAAGCTGTTGTTTGATGCGGTCCTCATAGTGAAACAGAGGATGGGGATTTTTCAAAGCAGAATAATAACGATAATATTTGCTTTATTTTGGGCTACCTTTGAGATCCTCAGAAACGGAACAACGTAGTAAAAGCTACGAGAGACCAAAACTAGTCTCGCCCTAAGGGTTAGGAGGATCTCCAGGGACTTGCTGGTCAGTGCTGACCGGAGCCTTGCGTTATAGTGACTGTGGGACTGAAAAACAGCCTCTGGTCATCTGTTTTTCTTTCCTAGTTGCCGTTCAATGTTAACAAACAAGGAAACTTTGTTTGCGTTGTATATTCTAACACCACCCGTGCGGATCGATTCATAAAGATGATTTTAGAGCCAAGCGCTCTTCCCACAATCCCCTGCTTGTCTGATTTGAGCCAGTAAGCCCCGGTGCCCGAGGGGTTCTTTGACGACTGAAAGCAGATGTGAAATGAGTGTGTGAAGATAAACCAGAGAACCCAGTCTGGTTTGTCTTTTCTCAGGTGTAATCCTTGTATCTGCTTACTCTTGATCCAGACCAGTGCTATCATTATTCTCTCCTAAGCTCCAAATCTTAACATTCCACCCGTTTCCCATGTTCTACCATATTCCCTTTAGGTCGAGTTCTGTGCTACTTGCTCATTTTACGCCATTTTACCTCAATTCCTCTCTCTTTGACACCGCAGATGATTAGTTCAGCTGAGCTGATGCTGAGAGATTGAGTGCAGTGAGCTGGAGCTGTGCTTCCTCTCTGATTTCCTGGATTCTTGCAGTAGATCATAAATACATGAGCGCTAATGTGACCTTACATACCAGCTGGAAAAACCGAATCAAGATATTTCAAGAAAGTCTTTTTTTTTTCAACACAGTGTGTCAAACGGCTGTGATTAGCTCATTTGTACCACGTATCTTCATCTGGGAAAAGCACCAGTAGGCGGCGCTCGAGAATAAAATGAGGAGCTGTACTCACGAAGGAGAATCCAGTCGTTGCTTTGTCTGTGTTCTCAAACTGCGTCAAACACCAGACCCTCGGAGAGCGAGTTTTTTTTGTACGTCAGCGTGCACGAGCTCCAATTTGTATGCGGTTGTCTGTAAGTCAAGATCAAGCCTAATCGTGGCATCAGAAAAATGGCTTTAAAGAGAAGTGATTTGTAAACGAATAGTTTCGGTTCATTTTTACAGACGAGCGATCGCTCATCACACAGTGTGACTTGCTCCTGCACCACCGTGTATCTTGGAGTGAAGTGCCATCTAGTGCTCAGGAGAAGGTCTGCGCACTCATTATTAAACGCAAGAGAAAGACGCAGAGAGCTGACGATGCAGTGCAGTAGATGCACAGGCGTGTAAAGGCCTTTAGGTCAGGAGCTTTAGCGTGTGAGAGTAAGTGCTACTGGGATTTATGTGGAGTGCTGGTGGGACAGGTGGTTGGTTAATCGGCAATGCCAGGGAGCTTCACCTGAAGCTTGTTGGGATGCGCGGATAAATGTTCAGGATGTAATGCTCGATTCAGATTTAGTGTGTGCTCGTTCACATTACTCACATAAAGGCTGCTCTGTTGCGTCACGTGTTTGCGCTGTTTACGGATGTAAATATTCACAGAACGCTTCTGTGGCTTTGTTGAAGTTATCTGAGACACCTTCATTATAATTAAAAATTATTCAGGAAGAAGATTTTACTTTCAGAATTATAGCGGAAACACTGGTGGGAGTTTTCTTAGCAGCAGTCTTCTTTATACTACTATGAGTATGTGTCTGAACGCATCCGACTCGTTCAGATACAAGTCGCTTTTGACAAAAAATGTGGAGCGTATCATTTGTTTACAATTAAATCGTGAATAAATTACTATTATTATTATCGAGGTCTAATAATAGACCTCCCTATCAAATATATACGCTCCGTGTAAGTTTAAATGTTAATGCAAGCCCTAAACGTATTTGTGCCGCTCTGCAGCCTCATTCACAGATGTTCCCTAGAGTTCCTAGCACACCCAGGACATCCGATACACTTTATAGTCATATTTAGAAAGGGATTCCAGTTTGGGGCGTTTGTGTCTTGCTCTTTTAATCCGGTTCTGAGGAGAGAACTGTTTACCCTTGTGTTTTTCTGGAGCTGGCTTTGGATTATTTTTAACTTTTGAAACGTTTTGCTCTTTGTTCCATCAGTTCTTGTTTACTAATAGATCATTAGGTTTCTCAGTTCATGACCCTCTTAAAGTTCTATTAGTTTAGTGAAGGTCTTGCTGCTCTAAGGCCCATGAGGCCGTGCTTGAACAATTCATGACGAATCATCACTTTCTATGTTCCCTGATTGCTCTCAGATGCATGAGCCGAGTGCGAGAGACTCAAGAGGCGGGGTGTGGAGCAGCTGTGTCTGTCTCTCACTCATCCCTTATTCCACTCTTTTCCTCTGAGAAGAGGATTTGATGAATGCAGGGCTGATGGATACAGGAGATACAGAGCTCGAGTTTGGTGCTTGATGGTTTGCAGCTTTCGACTTTGGTTCCCGCATCATGGTGCTCCAATGTTTTGTTCTCTGAATCCAAAATGGGATTTTCCCTCACTGAGAAAAGGAAGACCTTCAATGGCGTCAAAAGAAAATTCTAACCTGGAACCAATTCCGGCTCTCTTACACTCAGCAGCTGCTCTGTCTGATATAAATATAATAATAATAAATATAACTTTACATTTCTTCTCACCTCTAAACTGTTGTGTGCGCACGAGCGAGTCGTCTAGATGAATCTGGATGTGAGGGACGTCAGTTAAGGGCAGAACTTTTTTTATCCTCTACTTCAGAAGAGTCCTGATCAGTGTTGGGCGACACATCACTGTAACGTTCTGACATTTAGCCAATAATTGTCAGTGATTGTGCCACCTAGTGGAAACATGGAATATTACTTTTTCTGCAGTTCAGTGCGGCTATTTCAGACCAGGTTTGGTATGGGGACCAACACTTCAAAAAAAGTGAATTTCAGGAAGTCTGTTATTTTTAATTTATATTTTCAGGCCTCGTCCACGTTTGTGTGATCACCATCGAACTCCGGCTGTCTCATCGAAAGGCATCTGTGATGTTAAATAGCAAAGCTTTTGCTGAGCCGTTTGTTCTTGTGCCATGAAGCAGGAAGTTGTTGCTTTTAACAGTTACTTAGTAGTTTTTAGTGCAAGGAATCAGGAAAGTAATTGAGTCACTTTTACGAATGAAGTAAGAAGCATCCTGATTGGTGGAGCAGTCGATAACGCCACGAGAGCTGATGAAGGTTGACACCAGTAGCAGCAAATGAACAATGAGTAAATTGAAAAATAAAATAAAAAAAACAGTGTATGGAGAGTAAATACAATGAGAGGTACTGCACCGCGACACTGTTGAACTGGATGCTAGCGATTCCCGTTGCTATCGGGGTCATGTGATGTCATTTTGTGGTATCTGTACCTGCGTCGTTTCTGTTTTGTAGCTTGATTGTTCTCTTTCCTTTCTCAGGTAGTGACGGATAGGCTGCAGAATGCGTGAATACAAGTTAGTCGTCCTCGGATCAGGGGGCGTAGGCAAGTCCGCTCTGGTGAGTAAACGTTTAATAATTCAAAGAAATGTGATCAAAGCTGATGAAATATTTCATAGTTATACGCTATGAGGACTTTTGTGTATCCAGAAGAACTTTACATTCTTTCTTCCCTCTTGGATCAGAGATGGGAAAGCACTAGTTAATCTAGTCTAACTCTTCCTGGATCACGCAGCAACATCTGCCAATGGTTTGAACAAATTTGACTTGGCAAGATTGCTTTTAAATTAGCAGAAATGTCTCAATAACAAATGCTAATGGAGCTTCAAATAGACCAAAAAAAGTATTTATCAAGCTGTTTAGAAAGTAAACCTTCACCTAGTAAATATTCAAAAGTGACCGTAAACTATAATGTTTTGTGCATTAAAACACAAAACAAACAGCATTTTTCAATTTTTGTTTAAGGGCAAACAGCATTTTTCCAGAATGTTTGTGCTTCAGTTTAGTAGCCAAATAGACTATTGGGGTCTTACAACAAGAAATTCTGCATTAAAATGTATTTTTTATCTTTTATACTCTTTATTTGGTTTGGGAATGTTTGCTTTTATTGTAAAGGAGGGGAGTAACTGCTGGATGTTTATTCACTGCATAAATACAGGTGGATGTTAAAGGGGGGTGGGGGGCAGAATATTAAAAGCTTTTGATTTAAAAAGAGTAAAACGCAGTTTTTGACGGTTAATAACTTACACCAAGTATGAAAATGGCACGAAAATTTGCCAGGGTGTGTAAACCTACAAGCTCAGCTGTACTGTGTTGTGTTCTCACAGGTAGAACCGCTATCCTTCTGTATAATGAATAACATCCTCGCTCATGCACTCTTTCCAAGGCTGTGAGAACTAAACTGGCCGGGGGCTTGTTGCTGTGCTCTTTCTGACCTTCTCCAACATCTCACGGCTGAGTCACAGATCCAGTGTAACCACTGGCTCAGAGCGATCGGAATTTGCTTCTCAGCCAGCGTAACATATGTCAGAGGAGTATTGCAGAGCCACAAGGAGATCGGAAACTCTACAGATCTACAGTTCACTGGGTCAGAACGACCAAACCCTGTGGAAAACTTCCAGGCTCCACTAGTTTCCACGGTTTCAGTCGTGGCTCATCACTGTTTGCTTCCTCAGCTCCATGTTGCTGTAGTACTCCACATGCTGCTGCAAGCGTCCCGCTGACACCACTTTGACCTAGTTTGTTCCGGCTCAGTGGCCGCAAACGATTACCCGTTGGAGATGAGCCACAATGGCTCGACCCACACACCTCGGGGCCCAACAAAGAGCCCATTGGCTGTATGTGTGAGAACAGTCTGCCTCTATCCTCTTCCCTCTCAGGCAGACCTCTTTTAGCAGCGAGCACATAGACTTTTATTGTCCATTAGCTCTAATTGGAGCACCGTGGATGGATCAGAAGAAAACGGCATGCCGAGTTAATCGTGTCGTAAATGTGTTCACATTAAACTCCTGTCCGGTTTCATGCGGTCTCTAAATCCAGATCGAAACCGTGCAGGGCATCCTGGTGCCCTGCTATTGAGTAGATATGGGAATAAATGAGCAGCTTTTTCTTGGCTTAATGGATGCAAGCAAGAATCGTATGTTTGTATTTATTCACTGAGCCGAACGCAATGCTGTGATGTTTGTTTGGGCGATAATGGAGCTTCATTTTTACTCACCACGGAATGTTCCAGGTCTGAATCATCTGATCCCCCCCCCCCCAAATAAAAATAAAAAAACATCTAGAAATAATGACAAAATTGTAAAAGGTTAAAATACCCTCACCCGTTATAGACATGTGGCAGCATTCGGTAATGCAGTTATTCAAAGTTTTGTTGCCATGGACACAAATCACAGAGAATACTTTAGATCCAAGAATAGAGTGTCGTAAAGCATGTTCATCCAGTTTCCCAGAATTCTGCATGTAAATGAATCCTGTAGGGGTGTAACAATACATTGCGGCACCAACGCTCACAATACTCGTCTCTGAGCTACTGTCAACATTTCGAAAAGCACCAAGAGAACGAAAGACCTCTTCCTCTTTATCGTTTCCAAGTACACAAACATCATCTCTGCCCTAGAGGATCTCTGATACTCGCTGTTCTTCGCTATACTCTCCTAAACATTTTACGTTTTGTTTTATTGTTCTAAACCAAAGTGTAAACTTTTAAACCTTTAGTGAAATAGTTTTGCTCGATTGGTTTCGAGATGTTGGGAAGTGTGTTCTGCTACATCCCTAACATCTCGTGATGCACTGATGGTGAGGAGCCATTACTCATGAAGAAAGCGTGACTAGAGCTTCAAAACACGCAGTCGAGGGTTGGTCCATCGTGAAAACGCCGTTGTTCCTGCATAATAACTAGTACAGGAGTAGAATGATCAGAAGCTGTTGAGAGGAGGATGCAGATGCGGCACGTGCAGCAACAACTGCATCAGAAATGACGGTAAACATAGCACTGAGCCATTAGTCTCCACGAGTGATGGACTTTGAGTTCACTGGTCGGCTTCAGAGGCCATTCCTGTGTTTGTGTGCGTTCATGCTTGCCCCGCATCCTTGACTACAGCGACTGGAACAAAATGAGTTTCCTGTTCGCAAACATTGACTGCTGTCTGCGTTTGTGGAGCTTGTCAGCCGCTCATCAATCGTTCGAGAGGACGGTTACTCCGGGGCTCGGTGAGAAGAGAGCAGCATCAACAGAGTTAGTTGAGCTAGAATGATGGATGGATGAGAGAGAGAGAGGGAGAGGGAGCTAATGCATTCCTGCTCATCGATAGCCTGAGCCACCTTTCACCTCTCCCATCGCTCTCCCATCAGATTAACATTTCTGTTTCTGTGTAGCACACGCTAGATTCCGATCCTGTAGCTACAGTGCACATACCTTTTTAAATATACAATGTGTGTCTTACATTAGTCATTGGTTGATTATTTTCAACAAAATATTCTTCAGAACTTTAGATTATTTTGATGTATATTGTGGTAAATGCAGTTAAGTACATGTTTCGAGTTGAGCACCGCGTTCATCTAGAAAAGTACCGTTTTAGTTTAAACAAGGACATTTAAGAATATCCAACATCATATGTTCCTTATATTCGACCCATACAAAGACAAAAAAACTCCAAACTAAAGGATTTCCAGTGTTTGAAATGAGAATGCATCGTTAATTTAAACTAGACCGGTCACGATTATTAAATAATCGGTTGATCGCGATTAATTGGTCTAATCGCGGTCATTACAGATGATAGTTATTATTGCCCACTATTAGAAGACACAAGGGGGCGCTGTAGCACCTGCAGCACTCTACTTCTACCAGTCTGATTACGCTGAGCAATTACGAGCATTACATTCACATGATATTGCCCTGTTGGTTTCTCCTTCATTTTGAGTTAGAGCAGCCCAGTTATTTAACAAAGATGGATATAGTTTCGAAGCCGAAAACGACAGCGCCGATCTGGGCACATTTTGGTTTTACACCCGATGATAAAGGACAGCCAAAAGATGTTGACACGGCAGTGTGTAAAATTTGTAGGAGAGAAATACCAGCGAAAGCTGCCAACACCACAAATCTTAGGAATCACCGGAAAGTATATCACCCAACAGAGTTCGCCGAAGTTTTGAAGTTATCCAGAGCCGCTCATACTTCCAGTCCAGTGACAATAGCGCAGGGCTTCGAACGGGTAACAAAATATAAACGCGACAGTATGAAATGGCGCACGCTGACAGATGGTGTCATGAGATACATCGCTAAGGAAATTCAGCCTTTTAATACTGTGGAGAAACCTGCATTTAAAGAAATGCTTTACAACTTTGACAAGCCACATGAATGTCCAGGGCCCTAAAAAGCCATAAAACAGACAATAAATCGTCATGATCGCAATTATTTATTGGACAATTAATCGTCAGCCAAATTTCACAATCGTGACAGCCCTAATTTAAACTTGATGTAACATTTTAAAGTTTTATTTTTTACTATTTCTTAGATATAACATTGAAGCAGAGGGAAGAGAAGTAGTTGGTTTAGAGAAGGGAGCCTCTCCACACCGATCCGCACAAAACTTCTCAGCAGGGTGCTCTTCGGCTGGTTAGAGGTTATTTTGATCCAATGACGCTCCCTGCCTGAAGATGGCGCTTGCGGTACAACAGATGATATAGCACTTTGAAACATTTTCCAGTGTGCACTACTCATTTTTTTCTGGTGTATTATATCTCGTTGGCTCCCATGGTTTTACATCAGGGTGTGTCGTCGCACTAAACTACACACCGAATATTCGGCTTGATGTGTATACGCTTTAGCGGCAGAGAACCCTGATCTGAGTGGTCGTGTTCACACAGAGATTTTTGGAAAACAAGGTTTTTCTTACACTAAATGATGCCACAACACACAGTACAGACCGAACCGACAGGTGGCAGTCTATTTGTGCATTTTTAAAATGAGACGTCAGCATTGAGTTTGCAAAAATACAGGCACCTCTGTTCAGGAATCCTATAGCTACTGTAAGGCACGATAGTGAATGCTCTTCGTCTGCCATTACGTTTGCTCTATGTAAACAAAGCACAGAGTGCGATGGCAAACTCCACCTCAGGAAAACCTGTTTTCAGTATCTACACGTCGTAGGGTTTTCAGAAAGAGTCCTTGGCCATTGTTAAATCTATGTGAATAAAATAGTAGTAGAAGCCTGAGCCCAAAAACCAGATGGTGCATTTGCGAATCAAAATACACATTTGCAGACCGAGACAGTATTTGTAAATAATATTGTTACTCTTTTAATCCGCTTTGGGAAAACCTCCGCTTTCAAAATAACCAGTTTGTGTGTACTGGATCGAAGACCCCAGACCGCTGGATCTATGGTTCTGTTATAAAATGTGATCGTAGCCGTTGGTGTGGAGTGATTAAAAGGGATTTAAATGTTTTGCTTTTATCTGCATCTTAAAGTCTCTGCCTGTTCTCCTGTCGGTCCTCAAACCTCAGATGGATCACTCAAAAGAAGGCATCCCACTGCTCCACTAGCTTACACCACTGCATCCAGTGCTTTGCATTTGACATTGAGGATTGGTTCGGATGCAGCTGTGGAAACCCTTTCCATGAAGCTCTCCGTACGCCGTTCAAGAGCATTTGAAGGCAATACGAGGTTTAGACGTTTGTGATCGACTGTCGGCACACTGATCCCATCACTGTGTTTTACAATTGACAGCTGACTTCTGAAGCCTGAACTCCTGCAGCAACGCGGCGTGGCATGGAGTGGATCATTGTGTGGCACTGCCTTCAGCAGTGTCTGGTGTGGTGCATCACATCTTCCTCTTCATAATACAGTGGGGTGAAAAAAGTATTCAGTCAGCCACCAGTTGTGCAAGTTCTCCCACTTAAAAAGATGAGAGATACCTGTAATGTTCATCATAGATAGACCTCAACTATGAGAGACAAAAGGAGAAAGAAAAATCCAGAAAATCACATTGTCTTATTTTTAAAGAATTTATTTGCAAAATATGGTGAAAAATAAGTATTTGGTCAATAACAAAAGTTCATCTCAATACTTTGTCATATACTCTTTTGTTGGCAATGACGGAGATCAAACGTTTTCTGTAAGTCTTCACAAGGTTTTCACACACTGTTGCTGGTCTTTTGGCCCATTCCTCCACACAGATCTCCTCTAGAGCAGTGATGTTCTGGGGATGTCGCTGGGTAACACGGACTTTCAACTCCCTCCAAAGATTTTTTCCCAGAGAGTTTCCCAGAGAGCAGTGCTGCCTGTCTGTCATAAATCGTTGGGTACTTTTGCTAACGCAGATTCCATCAGAGCATCAACTGCTGTCTGTGAAGCACACATTAATCACCTGCTGCTCATCCAAAGCCCAGATCAGACTTTTAGCACAGATTTCGAGGTGCGGACAGGTTTTTTTTAGGAATCTTGGGCAAACCGAAGCTCGTGCACACGTCTGCAGTGATGACATGTTGGTTGGGTGATGGTACGGCCTTAAACCAGCTCCATATCTTCCCTAATCTCTATACATCAAAGTAAAACGATGAAAAGTGTGTCTTAATAGTGCGTAGTCTCTATTTATGCACCATTATAAAAAATTATAAATCCAGGGCGACGGGGAGATGTGGAGGAGACACACGGCAATGTAAACATTAGCTTTGGTACAAAAGGGGCTTCTTTTATTTGGGTCCAATTGATGAATTAAAAACATGCGCATTCCCATTTTTCACTAAAGTCTTGGTGTTCCGTCTGGCACATGTGACCTCGCACTGTTTTAAATAATTTCTTGCGAGTGTTTGGTTGCGAGACGCAGTTTAAGGACATGGGTTAAGTTCTCTGTGATTCTTTCTAAAGTCGAGGGAATTCAGCAGCGACCGAATGCTGCTCCAGACAGTGTGAAAGATCTGTGACACGACTGCTGTGAGAATCCTGCAGTCTGAACCCGGCTGAAACCATTTTCCTCCGTAGCGGTTGAATTGAACCAATATTTAATTGGGGAACTAGGTGTGAATTACATTTAAAGGTTAAAGGCCAACACATCTGTACAGTAGAACAAATCACGAAGACGCTGTTTGGAATAAACACTTTTTGCTAAAACATGTTTTGTTTTTTTTCAGATTGAATTCATTCTTTGAGAGCTTTTTTTTCTTTTTACCTTCGTTCTTTTCAAACACTTGTTCTGTGATGAGAGCTTTGATCTTTCACTAGTCCTTTGATGCAGATCATCTCCACATTGTCTTCTGCTTTTTCACAGAGGTGATGTGTAGCGATTGTTTGTGGAAACGCTGAGCGGTGCGCACTCTCACTTGTTCTTTATTGGAATGCGGTAATCCGTGACCTCAGTTGAATTTACAAGCTTTGTTTCCATTTCTCTCCGTACGAGGAGAGTGTTTATCCCTCGGTCTGTGAGAAACCTAAGAGAAAATGGTCTGCAGGATGAGGCTTGTGTGATGCACCGTCACACTCCTCGGGCTCTCGCTCAGTGCCTCCGTGTCCTCAATGGATGGGCACGTGTCTCCTGTGCCCCCGAAGGCCGGAGTTGAAAGTGGAGTGGCTTGAACTAGGCACGGTTCAGTGCATTGGGTGGGATGATAAAAGTGTGCCCGCAGTCAGCGCTCCGCTTGTACAACACCAGGAGGAATCAGAAAGGCCTTTCTTCTGGTGGCCTCTCCTTGACTCCTCCGCTCTCTCGTCTCAGCAGAGTTTACTCCATCAGCCTCTGGCTGGTCAAACACCGGCGTGTTCTAATGGACTAAAGCTCAAAGCCACAAATACGTGACTGAGAAAAAACAAGGCGGCGCGGGTGATGTCAGCCAACCACCTCCTCCCATCAGGCAGTTGTTTTTCTCCATCAAGCATCCAAACTTAAGGGTGTTTCTTTTTGCTTTACAACAGTCTAATGTTTTTTTTGTTAGCAATCATGTATTTCCTTTTGTTTTGGTTCTGATGTAATGTCACATAGTTATGCTTTATATTGTTATCGCTCCTACATTTCTTCTTCTTCTGAGCCAGAGTTCTGACACTATCTCGTCCGAGCCTCTTTGAACTACAACCACCAAAAACCTTGCACAGACCTCCAAGGTGTTGCTATATTTGTTTAGTCTGGAACAACGGAGGGACTTCTTTGGGAATTGTCAAGAACCCTGGAAAATGTGTTTTGGAAAAGTGATTATTGGCTTTTGAAATGTAAAAAAAAAAAATAATAATAAAATTTGAACTAAAGGCCTCTTCACATGTTTTGATTTTTGGTCTAAAGTTTTGTGCGACAACGTGACTGTTAAAAACCCATAGGCGCCTACAGAAGCTCGCGCATCCGCACGAAACAAGTGGTGCCAACAAAAGAGTTTCGCACTGCCATATCAGATCCACTTCCTGCAGGGAGAACAACCAATAAAAGCTGCTCTTTTGAAGACATGAGTAGGACGTAAAAGAGCAGCTATGTGGCGCTCATCTCACATATCCATAGTGACTTCGTACAGGAAACAGCGCTCCACAAATCCTCTCTTTTCTCCACATTTCTGTAAAACATCTCCCTGTGATCAGCCGCCAACAGAATAAACCGCTCGGATTTCTTCTCTGTGTTTTTTCATTTGTTCTCTGTTGTCGATTTCTTCTTTCCGTTTTTAACGCTGAGTGCATCTTTTGTACCGCAAGCGCCATCTTCAGGTAGTGAGCGTCATTGCATAATTTTTTCCTCGACCCAGGCGAAAAGCACCCTTCTGATGAACCATCCGAAGATACGTTTTGGAACCAAACTCCTTATATCAAGCACAGTGCTAAAGTACTTTATAGCAACCAATGTGGAATAATTGTATCCCAGCCTAGGAAAATCATAGAGACTTGGGGATTGGTTCATTTTACTCTTAACATTACATTAGGTCACAGACTCCTCCATAGTAACCGGATTGTCTACCATAGCAACCATTTTGGTAAATTTTATTCTAAACATCTTTCCCCTGCTCTTCGATGCTTTATTGATGACGTGTTTGAATATATTTATATATATTATTCGTTAAATGATATCTCTGGCTAAATCAAACCTTGTGTATAACATTGAAAGCTTAAAGTGGTAATCAGTTTAAATGGAGCTGGGAATAGCAAAGCTTTCGTTTTCAGACAGTGGTGGCTGCCGTTGACCTTCCCTCGAATCGAATGCTTTGTTTGATCAAGATCAGCCGTCAACCTCCTGTAATTTACTTTTTAGTCATCATCCATAAATCGTTCTATATTTAAAGCAGCCTTTAATTGCTTAGTAACTGAACTCCAAGCAACAACGGTAGGGCTTAACAACCAGCAGGTGTACCACCCCCACCATCCCCTTTATGGCACTGTATTACATTCACATTCTCAGGCTACAGAAGTGTACAGAAAATGAGTTACTGCTTGACTGAAAGTGTGACTCAATAAAAAATTATTCCAGAAGTGAAAGAGATTTTGTGCTGTGTCAATCATTTGTGTTTGAGAAGCCGAAGCTTTAATGTTGTCTCTGTTCCTCTTTTTCTCTTGCTCTGTAGACAGTTCAGTTTGTCCAGGGGATCTTTGTGGAAAAGTATGACCCGACAATTGAAGACTCCTACAGAAAGGCAAGTTCTCCATCTCTCGACATCAAAACTGCTATGTTCTAGAGCAGGGGTGCCGAACTCATTTTCCACATTATCGTAATGGATGTCCTCAAAGGGCCAGATGTAACTTATAAATGTAAAACAATGTAATCGATTGTAATGTAAAATAAATGTAACTACTCCTTAATGTTAAATAACTCATTATTTATAACTTATTCAAGTGACAATTCAGTTGCATAGAAACAATTGTATGCTTGCTGTTCTAATATAAATCCTTTTTATTTTTGTCAGCTTCTGAAAACCCACATAACTCCATTAATGAAGTGAGAGATGTGGATTTTCACTCCTGTCCCATCCCACTCCCAGAGAAAAAAATCCCATCCCATCCCAATCCTGGACCAGAGTAAAAAAATAAATCCTGTCCTGTCCCACTCCTGTAGAACTGACTCCTGGTCCCATCCCACTCCCACTCCCATCCAACTCCTGACAGCTTACAAATGCCTGTGGTCTTTTGAAATGGATTCCAGTTTAGTAAAAACAGGACATTGGTCACACCATGTCCGTCTTAGTTGAATGAACCGAACCCCAAGAAAATAGTGTTTGTATCATTTTTAGGCATTTTTCTTTTCAGACGAAACTTCAAAATCTGCAAATATTTGTTATTTTTATGTTAGAAATGCTCAGAACAGTGTGTAATAACAAAAAAGTTGCTCTTTATAAACAATTAGAAATGTACAGCAATAATATTTTTGAGATTACAGAAAATTATTGTGCATCAACTCAAAACGTTTGTCTGAATACGGCTTTCAGTGTCGATTTTACAGCTTGTTTCATTTACACTTCCTGTCCAGCTGAAGACCTTAGCAAAAGATAGAAATAAAGGAATGAAGCCATATGTTGTTGGAATCAAGAGTTTTAAAGCAATATTATATAATGTCGAAAATTACACTATATGTATATTATAAAACATTATTGTTGGGAATAAACCCTGTGTATAAAAAGGTTGACAGACGGAGACACGCCCCCTGCTGTTGCTGTTTGTGTTTCACAAAACTCACAGGGGCTCTCGATGATGGTATAAACATCTTTCACTATTTACAAGTGTTTTGGTTCTGAAATCGAACAGATTAGTGTGCCACAAACGACGGAAGAATGCGAGGAAATAAGGAAGAAAAGACGCACTTGCGCTGATGCGGAAGAAGGACTTCCACTCATGCACCACAACTTCTTGTTTTCTCGCATGCATCATTTACTGATGGTGCTTCAGAGAGATGTGTAGACATGGAGGGGTTCTCAGACGGTTCTTGACTATGATTACGTTCTCTGGTGATCATTGTTGACAGTGGGAGCAAAAAACAAAAAGTTATTTGTCAGTGTTTCGTGTACAAACAATATTTTCATAATACTTTTTAATAAAAATGAAGCTCTTCCGAGAGCTAGACGTCCACATGTTCTGCTTTGAGCTGCTTCCTGTTTGCTCTGGTATTTAACCAAGAGCTGTATGAATGCGGTTTGTGGCAGACGGTTTAACCCTGGCCTGCATGAATCATGACAGAATCTCCGTCGACCGACACTCTTCAGCAGAACTCCCTCCCCCGCATAGAATGATGTTTATATTTTACTAGTCCCCTCCCAAGGCCCCGAGACAAAGGCAGAGTCTATAAATGAACATTCCCTGAGCAGAGAGAGGAAGTGTCATCTCGACCAGCATCTCCCTTCCTCTCCAGCGCTGATGCTGCTTCCTGCTGCTGACGTACAGCGCAGCGCAAAAGAAAAAAAGCACAGTAATGTAGTTTTAAGGTTTTTTTTTTATCAAGGCTCAGTTTTTGAGAAATACACAAATTTATTAATTAATACAATACAGAAAAAACATGCACGTCTAAAATGTCCATAACAAATAAAAGCTGCAAGCAGCAATCAAAGGACACTCGCACCTCAGGTGTTTTTCTAGGCCTTTTTTGAGAGCTGTATTCAAGCTCAAACTGCTAACATTTCCAGAAAACAGCAGGTGGCGCTATGCACGAGACTGAATACTTTTCTATTATTGTGTTGGACAATATTCTCATCACAGATGTGAACATTTGTGGAAAGAAGTGACCGTTAAATGCTGTATTTCCTGTGGCCCGCTAGTGGCTGTCGGTTGCTATATGGATGTGAAAAAATCGTTTTTTGTATAACATGTCTTTATTGATTTACAAGAGTTTAAACCCCAATACCCAAATCCCAAGGCAGGCTTAGGAGAAAAAATGAGAGCATAATAAAAACATAATAATAATAATAATCATAATAATAATAAAAAAAAGATAAATAAATTCATAAATAAATGATTAAATTAAGCACCATTTCAGATTTCCAAAGCTTCTTCAATATCTCAATTTTTCACAAAAGAAGAAATCATTTTGAGATCAAGTCCTAGTGCCTTAAGACTGATGATGAGTGTGGGGGTGCAGATACGATCTCTAGGAGGAGTTTGTTAGTGTATGACACGAGCAGAAGTTCCTTTTAAGAGGTTTTTGTGTAAAAACTGACTTCCTGTTGGTTTTGATCAAGTTGACTTTTTTTTTTTTGGTCTTTATCACCGTTCCAAATTTCAAAGTCTGAAAGGGCAGCAGAAAGAAAAAGGAATACTCACGGTAGCCACTATGTGGCACTATCCCCCTTAATGTAGTTTGCTATAGAGTTGTGTCAAGTTTGATCTCGGTCGAACCGGAGCGGATGAGTTTGATCTCGTCCTTCAAAGCAATTGAACAAATGTGAATCAATATTAATTCTTGTAGTGTAGCGTACCAGTCTGTCATGCCGGACACGGTGCAGATCGGCTCAAGCAGGTTTTACTGGGATAAATTCGAGCTACAGAGAGAGTTTCGTTCACAGGCCCACTCTGCCGCTCGTGTGAAAGTGTTCTTCATAATGTCGTGAGTGCATCGTTAATTGGTGTTATTTTCAATAATAATGATCACTGACTTGAACCCTGTCGAAGAGCCGGGGCTCTGCAAGGGCCAGGGTTGAGCCCGCTTTAATGGTTTCTCTCGTGTTTCTCTCTGCAGCAAGTGGAGGTGGATGGACAGCAGTGCATGCTGGAGATTCTGGATACAGCCGGAACGGTAAGACGAGAGTCTGGCTCGAGCACTTAGCTCTGTAAAACGAATCGCTGGATGCTTCTTTCTTTGTTGAGGTCCTCGAAGAGCGTCTCAAACAAGAAACAAAACAAAAACAGAAAGCACTTTCCTCACCAGTGAATCCCACAACACTGGCAGCTAGAGAAACGCGTTGAACAGATGATTTTATTTCTACCACTACAGCGAGATGTGTCTCTGTAACGAACACAACTCCACGAGGAGGTTCTTCCCTCGCACAAACTACAGATCATCCCACATAACAACTTTTTTAACCGAGGAGCTGCTATGGATGATGGTATGTTAGATATTTTCGTTTATTTCATCAGTCTCCTGTGGATTCAACAAAGATACGATTAGCTTTTATTCCTGTTGTGCTGTTATTTATTCATCAGTAAAAACCATCAACTAGCTTTTCACCATGTTTTCTAAACAAATTTGAAAGCGTTAAATATTTTTGTGATCTTTGTCCGGCGTGAGATCGGTATGCACCGTGGATGCAACAATTACAGATTTTTGGTTTAGTTATTTTCTGAGGAATTATGAAGATTTTTATTGTATTTATTAATTTCACAACATTTCAAATTTAGAAAAATTACACTTTGAAATGTTTTTCGTTACTGATGCAAAAAAATAAATGCATAAATAAATGAAAAAAAAAAACGTCTATCTCTCACATTAGGATTTAAAAAGTGATCATTCTGCTTTCTGCACATCCTCAGATCAAAGTTACGAACTTTCAGTCCATCCCTTCAGAATTCAGAAAGAAATTTTTATACTTTGATTGACTGATCAACTAAGACCCGAATAAAACCCTTAAGGTCATTAGCTAAAACTAGACTGAAATGTTTTTGATTTTGTCGACTAAAACAAATACATTTATTTTGGACCCATTTTTTTCATCCCATTCATATTTTGAGAAGTTTGTTGAAACTCAATATTCGGTGCTAGAAAAAAGCAGAAATATCTGAAATATCTGTCTGGTGTTCTGTCAGTGTCATCTAAAGACATCAATATAAACAGCTTGAATCCTTCAAGCTCTATCAGGGGGAAATCAGGAAAGCACTTTACTCTTTTCGAATGAATCACTCCAAATGTTGACGGTGCATTTAAACAGATCTGCAAACAGTTCCGCATTCACAAAAAACCAATGTGTCTTTCCTGCAATTCGCTTATTTCATGTCATTTTAACAATGAAAGAAAGAAACCAAGAAATAGAATGAAGAAACTCCAGAAAAGGAAGCTCAGTATTGTGTAAGGTCCCAGTTCAAAGCTGCAGGAATGCATCGTAGTGATTTTCTGACCAGTAAGGTTATATATTTAACATTATTCTCACTACTGGTGCTGTAGCCGTGCATAAAAACAGCTCGTGGGATTCAACATTTAATTTCAACAGAAGTGATTAAATATCTTAGCAGTAGTTTCCGTTTTATCAATGCCATGGATGTTTCTCTCTATACACTGGAAAAAAATGGGAATCTTTCTTGTATTGAGAAGAATGATCTAGTTTATGCTTGTAGAGTATAGATTGTTCAGCTTATCTTGAAGAAAAAAGTTATTCTGATCATTTATTTGCTTGAATTAAGAAACTTTGAAACAAGCTTTTGATTTTGCCACTAAACTTAAAAGTAGAAAAAGTTCTCTCATTTTATTACCGTTTTTCTCTTAATTTTTTTTTTTTAAATATTATTTAGTTCTTTTGAGAGTTTTTTTGTCTGTTTTTAAGCTCCATCAGCATTGATTGTCGGCAAGATTTCCTAAAATGATCAAAAATGTCCAGTTAGGTTAAATTGGTTGCTTTATTGGCAGATTTTCTGCTTGATCCACGAAGAGTTACTCAAGATTTGAGTTTTTTTTTTTCTTGTTCCAAGAGCATTTTCTGCCGTGTATTTCCGTTTTTTTCCAACTGAAGACTCTTTTTCATTCCTAATATAAAATGGAATAATATGGATTTAACGGCTTCAGAATTATTGAAACAGTGCTGACAATTTGCAAGTGAAAATGTTTTATTACGTACTAGAGTTATTTATTAATGCTACAGAGTTCCCTTATGGATCCCGATGAGTGTTTTATAACATGTCTGGCAGGGGCGCGTGGGAAATGTTCTGGAATATCTAGGGTTGAACTCTGCAAGTGACTAACTTTCATCACCACATCCAACACTTGTCAAGGGAGCGTTCCTGGTGACCATGAAACATTCTGAGATGTTTGTCCCGAACGTGTGAAAGAAAACGGTTGTTGCAGATAGGGCGGCAACAAACGATTATTTTGGTAATCGATTAATCTATCGATTATTAGACAGATTAATCGATTAGTCATCGATTATTTCAATGATTAATCAGCAGCCTTTGAACGATTATTCTGCTGATTATTCATTAATAATTGTTGGTTTACCACTCGTTTTAGTTCATCAGAAGTAATATCCCAGGGAAATACACAGTTATGAAACTAGATATTTGGAGGGTGATAATCTAACAATTCTTAGAAAATCTGGCAACATTTCAAAATGTAAGAAACAAATAAAGATAATTTTTAGAATCAGCATAAGATAATGAATGGTGTGAGAAAGAAATGCTTTGGTGTGTGTCTCATTTTATTTCTATTTTTGACTCTTAAAGCTATTAAAATGAACTTTCCCCATTGTGGGACTAGTTTTTTTCCCATAATGTGAATGGATCTATATAGCTTTTTATTTTATATCAATGATTTTTTTACTTTGTTTAATCCTTCTTTTTACGTTAAATGTTAATTATTCTAATGAATATGCAAATAAAATATAAACATCTAAAGTTTGTATAATGCTGTACATTCATAAATTATTACAATATTCACTGCTGTAAGCAACTTGCTTTAAGCGATTGCATTCTTTTAAACTTTTTAAAACAATATTTATAGTTGAACAATGTGTTACAAGTAAATTTGACATCTACGCGGCATATAAGCAAAATAAAAATCAAAACGTCTTCACGAGTAAACATTTTATTTGAACTCTCATTGGTTTAGTCTGTGCAGTCACGTGATTGAATGCGCGTTCACGCAGAGGGGAGTCGAAATCTGCTGGGGAGTCACCGGGATGCTTCCTCTTTAAGTGCTCCAACACGCACGTTGTGCTCCCGTGAAAAGCAAGTTCCGCCTTGCATGTATTGCACACGACAGCATTTTTGGTTAAGTTTAGTAAAACTTTCCCACACCTTACTCGTTCAGATTCGTTTGATCTCCATCATAATTCGCGCTGAGTTTCCTTTTACTGCAGTAGCATTCGGGTCACATTCGCAAATCGCGACACGTGACCCTTACATTAGGTCACATGACATCAAACGACTACTCGACAAATATTTGTCGACAATTTTTTATTGTCGACAATGTCAACTAATCATTTCAGCCCTAGTTGCAGATGAGACGAAGCTGTTGGGGCCTTTGGCTTCTACAGAATCACAAAGTGTTGATCACGAACAGAACCTTGTCTCTGCCTTGAGAAACGAGGAAGTGCGCTGGGATATTATTGTGCTGATCTTTCTTTACACTTAACATCTGTTGACTGTCTCTTAACTCCTCCTCTTATTATTCTCCAGGAACAATTCACAGCCATGAGGGACCTGTACATGAAGAACGGCCAGGGCTTTGCTCTCGTTTACTCCATCACAGCACAGTCCACCTTCAACGACCTGCAGGACTTGAGAGAACAGATTCTACGAGTCAAAGACACAGATGATGTGAGTCCCTCTGAACTTGTCCCCTTTCAGAGGAAAAGAGCTGCCTCAGTGGCTTATTCTCCTCTGGCTTTGGCAGCAAGCAAACACTGTAGCACCTGTTTTCCACTTCTACTAACTTTGAGCTCATTTCCACTTTGAAGGATATTTAGAAAAGGTGATGGTCTTCTGTTATCGAGTCAGCTGCTTAGACGCGGTATTGCGACGTGTTAAACAAATCCATTGTTCCAGAAACTGCTGCAGCTTAGCTAGAGGATTTGGCACAGGAGTTGCCCACGGGAGTGAAACTAAGTGAAACGCCCTGCGGTGGTGTAGCTTCCGCTGCAGGGTTACCCGGCCTTTAGTGCTCAAACATTCCAAGAGGATGCAGAAGATATCTTTCCTTCAGTGTGTGGAACTTTTACAGCAAACGGGGCAACAACAAATAACAGGGAAGTAGTTTATGAACGGCAGCAATGTTCAATATTAATACAGTGTGAAAAACATTATAATATTAAGAATTTATTATTATCTAAAGAATCTATTATCAAACCAGGAATTCCTTTGCATTTTTTTTGTTGATTGTCAGGTTTGGACATGGAGTCCACGCGTTACTGGCAAATATCAGATTATTGCTTTGGGTTTTTACATGCAAATCACAGGAGACCGTTTTTCCATGAGACTTTAAGTTTGTCGGATTTCTCATTCGAGGTATGTGACGTGTATTAGAGCATGTGATATCATCCAGCCACTAGGGGGCAGGGCTCTACAGTTTGAACTTTAATTATTAACATTAAAAAGGGAGACGGCTCGTGGTTTTACGATGTTTCTTAGTAAAAGTGATTTGTTGATCAGGTTTGTTCTTTGCTGCCGTGTCCTCTGTCCTCAGGCTAATGATGCTCAGGCTGCCTTTAAAGCACATGTGTCTAACTCAAGGCCCGCAGGCCAGATGTGGCCAGCTGTGTAATCCAATGTGGCCCGCGAGAGCTTAAAAGTTTTGAGTGTCTAAAAAAAAAAAACGAAAACGCAAAAAAAACTATGCTTCCCTCAATGCCTTATGCGGAAGCCGCAGCGGTACTTCTGCATCCATACTCACGAGTGAAACTGCAGAGCTGCCGTTTCTCACACATTGAGCGTAAGACTCACGCATTTGAGTGATCTCTCACACCACACCTCAGATTTCTCACGCTAAAATAAATTGGAAGATGTGAAATGGGCGGAGCTAATAGTTTATCTCTGATCTGTTTCTTGAGCCTGATGATAAAAGATGATGATCGATATGCATCGTCTTCAGTCTGTGAGGGTATTTTTTTGTTAAACAAATTACAAAAATGCTATTTTTCTTTATTCACTTGGACAGTTTGATCCTTCATTAATGGAGTTATGTTGGTTTTCATAAGCTGAAAAAATCTAAATGATTTATATTAGAACAACAAGCATACAATTGTTTCTATGCAACTGAATTGTCACTTGAATAAGTTATAAATAATGATAACATTAAGGAGTAGTTACATTTATTTTACATTACATTCGATTACATTGTTTTACATTTATAAGTTACATCTGGCCCTTTGAGGACATCCATTATGCTAATGTGGCCCTCTGTGAAAATGAGTTTGACACCCCTGCTTTAAAGTATTTACATCCAATGTGAAAGGAAGTTATTCGTCTGCCGATCACATTAAAATGGTTTATGCAAATGTGAAAACATCACAGCTGGATTGATTCACAGCAAAAGCAACATTTTCAGTGCTGGGCTCCTGTGGTGGCTGGATCATTCTCAAACAGAGATCCCCACGTTCAGCTTTCTTGAGAATGATGAACAATAGAAACCAATGAGCTCCAGGATCATCTGCAAGCCCTTTCTCCAGTTTGATGTCGAAAATCACTTCTCCTCGTCACACAGAGTTTACCCTTTCTCAGATTTGCTTGACCTTTGTGGCCGGACCATCTCCGATTGTCATCTTTCTTCCTGTGTTGGATGTGTTTGTGTGCTTGCTTGGGCTTTAGGGTGCTTTCACACGAGTGGATTTCCTCTGGGACAGGGACATATGTATACATAAATATACAGTGGTACCCCACGATACGAAATTATTCCGTTCCAGGGTGGCGTTCGTATCTCAAACAATTCGTATCTCGAAGCAAGTTTTTCATGTAAAACGCCTAATCCGTGCAACGGCTCTCAGAAACAACAGAATAAGTAGATAATAAAATGGAAAACCAGAGAAAAATCAAGTGACGTTTCTTCAATCCTTAAATCTACACATTGTTAATGTAATAAATGATAATAAAATAGAATAAAACTCAAGCAAAATACGTAATATGTACACAAATGTGAAATTACGGCACTGCATATGAAAGTTAACTTTCTCGAGATATTTCACGAACACTGTTTCAAGCACAAGTGGAGGCAGATGGAGAGATGCTTCTGAGAACGTGTCACAGGGTTTCTCCAAGTTGCGCTACAGAACAGAACTTTCCACGTTATAAACGTTATTTCTTTTACGACACCTTAACTCTAACATTTGTTATAGTACATTATTAGTAATCTATACATAATGTTTCGCTGTGTTGTTGAAGTGTTTTGAAGCGTATCAGCCCCTGGAAGCACAACTCGACGTGACCCAGAAGGGCACCGTGACTTCATGACATTGTGCGGAAAACACAGCAGAACAGCTGGTAAATATTCGTATCTCGAATTTTTCTTCAGATCTCGGATCAAAAAATTTCCCGTGAGACGTTTCGTATCTTGAACATTTCGTAACTCGAAGCATTCGTATCTCAGGGTACCACTGTGTACATTTATTGAAAATTTGTTAAGAAAAAAACCCTTGTGATCATATATTTCTGAAGCAATAAACTACTAGAGCAAATATTGCCAACTGCATTCAATTCTTAACTTCGTTCACAGCAATCCCTTTCACTCACTGATTGCATCACAAAATGTACGAAGTAAAGAGGATAATTAACATAATTATGGCACTATACATTGTCACTCTGAGACTGCAGCACACTTGTGAAGATGAAACACAAATAAAACTGTTCAAATCAAAGTGAGGTCAGTCCAAATAGTCCATGTTTGTCTAAGCGAAGCCTCATGTTTAAAATCTACATTATGTCTGGTGCGCTTTAGGCTAGAACATCATCTGCCAGCTCAGGAGGCATTGGAGACTTTAGGTGTTTATTTCAAAATGCCGTTTAAACGAGTTCGGGCCTGGCATCGGGGTACTGCACACAGGGCATGTGTGGATCTGCGCCCTGAGCTTTCTTCTTCTCAGCTGCTTTCTTTGTGTTCTTCTGTTGAGACTGGATCTTCTGCTGCCCACAAGCCAAAGACAGGAAGTAGAGCCCGTTCGGTTTCGTTTCGCTAGTAGCCATTACCCATTAGAGCACAGTTTAATTATTGCTATAAACTGTGTGTTTTTTTTTATCAAGTCAAAGTAGTCTGGAGTCATCAAATTAATCTCACGCAACCCTGCGAGAACATGCAAACTTCTCTCAGGAAGGTAACTGGCAACCTTCTAACTGAAAGGCCATGGTGCTTGGTGCCACTACGCCACGGTGCCACCAAAGGTCATTCTTTTTTGCTACTCAAAAATCCATCGACGCTTACTGTGACACGAGAGCCATGGCGGGTGGTTCTTCCTGGTTTTGTGCTCTGGTGAAAACAGAAGCAAGTGGTGCCCATCGCTTCCCCTGCAGATGAATAGTAGTAAGTGACTGAAACAGCTGTGAACTGTGTGTAATGAATGCATACCACAGCTGCATCAAATAACGTCTTGTACCTGAAGAACAATGGTTCGCATTGTTTGTCGATGCGTTTACTCCTGATGCTTACTCTACATGATACGATTGCAAAAGAAACTTTGTTTTATCGACGAGGAACCGTGGCATTTGTGAGGTAGGCACTGATGCGTGAGGTAGAGGCTGCCGCTTCTACTGCTTACGCTTTCGTGTGTGCACACAGGAAGCACAATTCTATATAATGAGTATTACTGACTTCCTGAGCTGCGATCGCTCCTAAACAATTTACCACTTTTTTTTTTTTTAGCACCATGAACCACATTAGTGCAAAGTCAGTGAGCCCAACCACTATTCATATTTACACTGCACCACATTATTAGATGCACTGATGAATTTTGATAACAATGTAGGGATAGTAATGTCTTTATTTTAATCTTTATCGTTGCTTTAAACTGATCGTAAAAGTAAAATATCTGATTCATTTAAGGAATCTCATTTAGAACCAGTGTTTATTTCTTTGCAGGTGCCAATGATCCTTGTGGGTAACAAGTGTGACCTGGAGGATGAGCGGGTGGTGGGGAAGGAGCAGGGTCAGAATCTGGCTCGGCAGTGGAACAGCTGCGCTTTCCTGGAGTCCTCCGCAAAGTCCAAGATTAACGTCAATGAGGTGAGTTGTCCTGCTGCAGCGGTTCACTGTTGGACTGTGGGAAATGATTCGTTTCTATTAGAGTAATTGTGCTGCTATTCCTAAAAAAAGCTAGGAATTTCGAGATGAATTAAATTTGAAGATTCCGTATCTGCAGCTGCTGTTTATGACAAAAATATGGCAGTGGTTTACTAATGAAGAAGGGGTTTAATGTTGTTTCATTGTACAAAACTGAATGTGTGGAGACATGAGTGGAAAAGAGTCGCTGTGTGATGTCTCTCGTCAGTGACACTCGGACACACAACAGTCTTTTGTAATCAGCACAACACGGCTAGTGTACGGGGTGAGCTCAGGATTTCCAAGAGTGGCTCTGTGCTCCTCGTGCAGTGAGGGGCTGGTTGCCGCAGGATTCGGGGTTCTGGCTCTGACGTTTCTCCTGAGCCTGCATCATCGTTAAAGCCTCAGACTGTCCCGCGAGTGAAACCCGGAAGCTGATTTAATGGAGCTCTCTCCATCAGATAATGAGGTGCTTGCGTCGCCAGTGACCACCGTCGAAATGATTAATCTCCCTGAGCCTCGCTCCGCTCTTAAGCTATTTGGTTTGTTTTTCTGCTGAGCAAAGTCAGCGTAATGTTCGCCGTTATTTACGTACACAGAGAGCTCGGAGAAGAGGAGCAGTTTGAACGCTGCGGTTCCAATTCTTTATTCAGGCTCTTTCCCAGGAGGGACGTCTAATCACTCAAATTTTTCCAGCTGTGTGTGAATGTGGAGCGAATGAATAATGCTCTGAATACCGTACAGAACTCGTGCGAGCGCTTGACCGTCCTGGAGAGAGCCTTCTCTGGCAGACTTTCCAGGGGATGCAGAGGAGTGTGCTCCCTCAATAATTGAGGTGCTTTCTTGAGAAATGGGCACACATGGCACACTTTCCTCACACTTTTTATTTTCACTTGAATAAATGAAGACAAACTGATTTAAAGTCAGTGAGCTTGTTGTTTTTTTATGAGTCTCAACAATGATCTTCCTGCTAATGCCGTTTCCATCGCGGCAGCAGCGTGCGCATGATCTGCAGATCAGAAGCGCACTGCAATGTGGGACAAAGAAGTAGAAAATAGAGCAGAAATGTTTGTTATTGTTCGTATCTCAAATTTTTCTCGAAGCAAAAACTTTCCTGCGAGACCTTTCGTATTTTGAACATTTCGTAACTCGATGCATTTGTATCTCGGGGTACCACTGTATTACAGTAACATATTACTCTTTTTCTGTAGCGCAGTAGTTTTATTCGTTACATATTCCTGTGGTTTTTTTGGCCGCAAGATATTAACAGAGAAAAAAGTTTGTGAATATATGCGTGAACTTTTTGGCAGGCGACGGTACACGTGAAACGGACGAATGCACATTATTCTGATTTTGTCTGAAACAAGGACAAGAACATTGTTACTGTCGAAGGCTTCAGTGTTCTCCCAGCGCTGAGAATATACCAGTACGTTCACACGCGGGTGTAGTTCTAGTGCCTTTTTTTTTATGTCCCCTTGGGTTTTTACTGCCCAAGTTTCTTTCCCTCAGTCGATCCAAATTCATCTTGCTGGGAGTCAAGCTAGCATTCTGGATGCTTGTTTCCCATGAGGACAAGTCCTGTTAGCTTCACAGATGTTAATAATTTACATTAATAAATCTCTGTTTGGCAACAACTTTTATTAATATCTTTTTATGTTATTTTCATGTTATTTGTGGACTGAAAGCTAGCAGCTAAAAAAACACCACCAATACGTTTGTGAGTGGAAACAATACATTAAAAATAAATTATACACAATAGTTCAGAAACTGAGATTAAACTATAACCAGGCTATATGTATTTTATTTTAAAGTGAATAAAAAATGGCAGCAATAAGAAGAGAAGTCTAATATAAGAGATGCATCATATCCGTTTCTACGAGATGCTAAATGCTCTGTTTTGTTGTTTTAGAATTCTAATTCTATAGTTATTTTGGTAAAAGTAACTCAACTGTAATCCGAGAGTGGTGCAACATATTACAGTTGTGAGAGGGTAATATCGTAAGGTAAGAGATTTCTTGAAATCACAGAAACTGGTAATCTGTAGTGTATTAGAAACGCTGGTGATGAAGAGTAAAACATGTTTGGGGTACATCACTGGGGTTTAGTTCTAAGTAGGTTTGAATGAAAAAACAAATAGATGCTTGCGTAAGTAACATTTGAGTTTCTATGAATTTTTAAAAGTCCACTAAAACTAATTTCAATTTATCCACAGCAGTGCTGTTTTTGACAACCATCTTAGATTTAGTCTTAGTCTTTTGGACTAAAATGCTTATTAGTTTTAATCAGATTTTAGTCACTTCTATATGTGATAGTTTAGTCTGAAAACAAAAATGTAAAAAGGTCTAGTTTTAGTCAAAAAAAAAAAGAAGAATAGTCTTTAAACAAATTAATTCAATAAGTATTGGAGATTGCTGCTGGGCAGTGTCACACATATGTTTACATTACATTTACATTTATGTATTTAGCAGACGCTTTTATCCAAAGCGACTTACATTGGGAGTAAACATCAAGCAGTTTGGTACAAAGTGGATGGATCAGTAGACATACACATAGAACACATTCGGGATAGTACAGAGAGGGAATTCAAATCAGTGCTTCAGAGGGTTTTTTTTTTGTTTTTTTTTTTGTTAAGTTAGTAAGTAAGTACGTCAAGTTAGTAAGTGCTCTCGAAAGAGTAGAGTTTTTAGCTGCTTTTTGAAGGCGTAGAGAGATTCCGCTTTCCGTAATGGGACGGCAATGGAATTCCACCAGCCAGGAACTGTGAAGGAGAAGGTCCTGGTGAGAGATTTTTTGCCGCTCTGAGATGTGACCACGAGACGCTGGTCATTTTCTGAGCGGAGGCATCTGGAGGGGACGTAGAGCTGGAGGAGTTTGTGGAGGTATGAAGGAGCGGAGCCTTTGACTGTCCTGTATGCCAGCGTCAATTATTTGAACTTGATTTGAGCTTCAATGGGAAGCCAGTGGAGAGAGATGAGGAGAGGGGTGACGTGTGCTCTTCTTGGTTCTTTGAAGATCAGTCGAGCTGCCGAGTTCTGGATCATCTGAAAGGGTCTGACCGCACATGCAGGAAGTCCAGCGAGAAGAGCATTGCAGTAGTCGAGTCTTGATATGACCATTGCTTGGACCAGAAGTTGGGTTGAATGTTCTGTGAGGAGATGTCTGATCTTTCTGATGTTGAGCAGGGCGAATCTTCAAGATCGAGCCGTTTTAGCAATGTGTTCCTTGAATGTCAGTTCCTCATCGAAGATCACTCCAAGGCTACGGACAGAGGTGGATGGAGAGATAGTCGACGACCCTAGTTGTATGGTGAAGTCATGCTGGACAGTGGAGTTTGCAGGGATGACCATCAGTTCAGTCTTTGCCATGTTGAGCTGGAGGTGATGGTCCTTCATCCATGTAGAAATGTCATTCAGGCAGTCTGTTATTCGGCTTGTAATAGTAGTAACTATTAATTTGTGAAAACAGCCGCCGATCTTGAAGTAAAACACATTGTGAGCTTGCAGATCAGCTATTTTCACCAATAATTACAATAATAAAGGATTGGTTTTAGACATATAAGGTTTCTACCCGACTGCAAATACTTTCTGATCTTATGATTGTTCATTACACACAGATAAAGTGGTAACAGTGGGATCAATGTTCATTGCGCCAAAAAAGCCAAACATTCTATTTCAGCAATTGTGGCTTTATTTCTCAAAATATGCTAAAGTATAATGAACATACACATGCCCAAAATCTATCTTTAACTTGTGCAAACAATGTAATATTATTATTTATTATTGAACATAGACACACGAAGAGATGACCACACCATCACTGAATGTAAACATTAGGGGTGTAACGGTACGCTAAAATCGTATTCGGTTCGGTACAGTGTCTTGTAGAGCTCGGTTCGGTTAATTTTCGGTACAAAACAATAAGAACTTACATAATCTTTATTTTGAAAAGCTGTCAATACACAGTAGAATTCTTGCATAAAATAAATAAAAGTGACACAATTGGGTGATATTTTAAATAAATTGCACTCTTTATAAAGAAAAACACATTTTTTTAAATAAAAAATGAAATACTGCAACTAGTTAGGACCTGAAAACTTTTAACACCATCAACAGCTTCAGCTTATATATCAACAAAACTAACTATTCAAGTTTTAAGTTTTAGGCTAAAAAGATTAACCTATCCACATTTTCTGAAGAGAGCACAGATCTGGTTGCAGTGACAATATCTCCAGCAGTAGAAAATGTTAGATGTGTTGCCTGCCACATACCCGATCTCCGTGGAACAATGTCGGCATACAACTTTAAATTTATTCACTCGTCTATCCCCGTTATGTATTTTAACAGAGAAGCCAAAGTGTTCCCAACAGGAGAGCGTAGTGAGGTGGAAGGGTCTTCAAGCTCTGGCGTCTCTTTCGCTGTTGCCATTTCTCACAGCTACCCGTGCAGCTCTACTGTGCGTCACTCAATAGCGTCCGTGCGGAAACCCGGCCAGGAACATTGTTCCGCTGCGCTTAGTATCGTGCAAATAATAAATTTATATTATTTAATTAAAAAAATATACCGAAACGGTACGCAAGTGTACCGAACCGAACTGGCCGCACCGAAACGGTTCAATACATCCCCGTGAACTGTTACACCCGTAGTAAACATGGCTAATCATGCAGCTAAAGTAAGACACACACAATGAACTGCTGTTAGCGTAACGAAAGCTAACTTTAGCCTGAAGTTAGCAGCCCATTCGCGGCAGGAGTATGTGCAAAACTTACTAATTCATAAGCTTACTATAAAATTCATCACGAGCCTATTGTCAAATAACACTATAAGGTTACTAACGCATTAGTAATATTTTTTGATGCCCACCATTAATGCCTTCTTGGATAATTTCACTGCTGCTTATTAATAAACATTTATTTTAACTTTACTTTAGGCATTATGATATATTAAAACTGAAGAAAGATCCATTTTAAATGCTCATTCCTTTAACTCAACTAGTGCACAAAGTTCACGGTTCGGTACGTACCTCGGTTTTTAACCCCAGTTTTCAGTTTTGCTGTGGAGGGGGCGTCGACTTCGAGCCACAATGACACAGTGACCATTATTTCTTTAATTATTTTTACTCTCAAATAATGTGAAATAATTTGTCCACTTTGAAAAACTTGTTTATTCATTAATGCATGAATATTCATGAGCTGCTTGGCATTGACTATGTATGGGGTGGGTGAGGCATGTTTGGGGCCTTTCGCACTGAACTGCGCACACTTGCGTCCCATCTGTGATTTATAAAAGTAGGATTTCTTGCTGGTGTGCGTACGAACGCCTTTATCAATCTCATTTTGTCATATTTTTTGTTGCGCATGCGTTTAGTTTTAGTCAGAATTCTACGCACTCTTTTTTTAAAATGTGACCCCAGGTCTTTGGTTCTGAGATTGGGGTGCTGATGACCTCTTGGGATTGCAGCTGATGACCTCTCTATTTTGATTTAGCCATGTGAACATGTGTTAATTTTAATCTTAACTATATTTAACAGGAAGTTCATGTTCATGGAACGTCTTTGGGAAATTTTTATTGACATATAAATTCGCAGGACAAAGTTTCCATGGAAATGCTGCAGGGTCTCCTCTCAGGTTGGTCTCTAACTCGAGGGTTAAAAAAAGTTTACCGAAGGATAAAAGGATTTAAAAAAAAGTTCCCGGCAAACACCCATGGTCAAAGAGAGACGTCTGTAACGCCATGTTGCTTCAGTTTTGGCCATGTTTCGCTTTATGGGTTGGTCGTTTTCGAATGTTATTGGTTCTTTATCTTTGCCCGGAGGCATTCGTGTATTGTGTGCATGTGTTTCCTACAGAACTGAATGTGTTTCTCTCTCTTTCACCAGATCTTCTATGACCTGGTTCGGCAAATCAACAGAAAAACACCAGTACCTGGAAAGGCACGCAAAAAGTCCACCTGCCAACTGCTCTAATACTCCGCTGTTGTCTTGCTCTGAGCCAGGTACTTTCTCAGGCCCCGCTGGCTGCTTATGAAGATGAAGTACCCTTGCCATACATCCCCGTCTCTGTGTCCCACAGGTCTGATTTACTGCTGTGTCTTTCAGCAGTGCCAGCATTCTGACGTTACTAAAACCTAACATCGAATGGACTTTCCTACGTGGTGACGCCCCTTTAACCAACCGCCCAACGGATTCAAGGCCACAGCACCAGGACCGTTTTTGCACATTAAAACCATCACCTTCCAGTGTCGCGAGAAAGAGATTTTTACTTATAAATATATAAATATATATTCTAACCGTATGCAACTGAATTACAAAAGGAAACCAATACGAGAATTTTAATAGACACAAAGCCTACAAGCAGTGTTATTGCAAACGCAGACCGCCACCGTTGAAAACGAGAGGAGGCGATGTCTAACCAGGCTGTGCATGTTGCCATGGCAATTACAATGATATTTATAAGCACCACTATTTTAACCTGAGAGGAGAGGAAGTCCAAAGAGCTCCCATATAAACCGACCTTCTGCTAACTTCGACTCCTGTTTTGTAACTTTTGTTTTGTTTTATTCTAAACAAGATTTCTTCTGCTTTTTTTTCTCTTTTTTAACTTGACTTTTGCTCCCTGGAGATGTTCTATTTGGAACAGCTATCGATTGATTGAGCTTTATCTTAGGAAAAACCTGTGGATACAGTCTTGTAAATGTAAAAAGTTTAAAAATATAATTTTTTTCTGTCATTCTCTGTGTCCTTAGCATCAGATGTTGCCTTCAAATGTGTGTCAAGACATTTTTTGTCTCATTCTTTTCATTTAGGTCCATTTCAAGGCCTTTGCTGGACTTTATTCAGCAAGCCTTTTTTTAAAAAAAAAAAAAAAGGGAGGGGGGGTATTTTTTCAAACAAAGGGCGTGACTGTGCAGCTTCCATATCCTTTATACACTCAACCTGTGGGTGTCCTTGTTAGAAATTGTCAAATTCCTCTAAAAAACACTTGATCAAATAATATTTGAAAGCGTCGGATGTTTTATTCAGAGGAACACTAAACCATCTTTATCCATCTTTAACCCCCTCCCCATCCAAAAAAAAAACAAATAGCAGGTGTTGTCGGTGCAGAGAGGAGGTTATTTGTTAATGTATTAGTAAGATTTTGATGAACTCAGCGGGGGAGGGGTTCATGGCACATTGATAGAGTAATGGCACGTGCTCGGTTAATAGGTGGTTTGCATGCATTCTTTCATCTGGACAACAGGGGGCAGCATGCCTTGTGCACAGGGAATGCACTGTGCCAACCCAGAGAGCATCCGAGCAGAGTTAGCATCTCATGGTTCGGGTGATGCCATTATTACTGAAACTAATAATAAAAAACATTAAGGATTGTGATTGAAACATTGCATTTAAAGTGCAACACCTTCCGATGGCCACGGATTGGAGGAAAACAAGTGTCTGCTTAAAAGCCTTAATTAAAAGTGGTGCAGTTTTGTACGACAGATCGTTGTCTGAATAAATGAGATTGCCATGCAAGGGCTCTCCTGGAGAGCGTTTTACCGCGTCAGTGCTTTGTGTCTTAGTTTTCTCTGTCTGTCTTAGTTAACAAATGTTTATCCGTGCTCACATTCGCTCCAGATCACTGATTCATGATGGATGAAAGAGTACAAGGCAACAGAGAGAAGATGGATTGCCTCGAGGCGTCAGAACATTACGTTCAGATTCATTTAGAATCTAAATATACAATTAACAAAAAGAAATCGACCAAAGAGTATTTCTGAATGAATTTGTGCACTCTTATTTTGTTTAATTCCTTGCGGAAAATCCAGCATAAACTGTGAGGTGGTTGAATGTTTTCAGTCCTCGTGGGAAGATCCAGAACGATGCTGTTGCCACAGTTTGTGCTGGTTTAGCCACTTAAGAACATAACATTTCAAAGTATTCAGGTATTTAAAACGCCTCAATAAGCCTTCAGCTTCTATTCCAAGCCTCGACTACTGCAATGCTCCTCTCGCAGTCAGACCCTTCAGATGATCCAGAACTTAGCAGCTCGACTGATCATCATGATGAACCTGGACGAGTTCACGTCACTCCTCTCCTCATCTCTCTCCACTGGCTCCCCATTGCTGCTTGTGTTAAAACCTGATTTTCTTGAAGAGAGCAGTCACAAGGTTTAGCTCCTCTCTTCTTTCACAAACTACATCTCCTACCTCCCTCCAGATGCCTGCGTACAGGAAACGAACAGCGTCTAGTGGTCCTATCTCAGAGCAACAGAATATCTCTCACCTTCAAATCTCATTCACTGTTCCTGGCTATATTAAACTTATTATATATATATATATATATATATATATATATATATATATATATATATAGTTGAGAGACGCAAGACCCAACATTCTGGATGCTATCGAAGCATCCTGGGCCTCCATAACACCTCAACGCTGCCACATGCTGATTGCCTCCAAGCCAAGCAGCCATTTCTGCAAAAGGATTCCCGACCAACTATTGAGTGCATAATTATTTGAAGGTTGACTTTTTTTTTTTTTTATTAAAAACACATTTCCTTTATTGGTTGAGTGAAATATGCTACTTTTTTGGCGTTTTCATGAACTGTATGCCAAAAATTATCGATATTAAAACAATAAAAGGTTTGAACTACTTCAGTTATGTGTAAATGAATCTGAAATATATGAAAGGCTAATGATCATCAGTACATTACAGAAAATAAGATATAATATAGAATCTAAAATGCAGCAAGCAATAAACTCCATAGAAAGATGGCCAAAAAATGGGGCTTTAAATGATCGTTAACTCAAGTATTTAATTAATCATAAAACTCAAGTAATGTGTTTTGCACTATATTAAAACAAGTTACTGTTTTGAAGAGAAACTAACATGGCAAAAATATATAGATCATATTAAATGTGAATTAATAAAGAAGTCTAGCTGGGAAAGATTGGGGAGGGAGTAAAAATGCATTAAAATGTATAAAGGTCTAATGAAACCAAAACTAGAATACAGTAGTCTGGTTTAAATTTCTGCTGCCAAAACAAATAAGAAAATAGAAATAGAGAAAATAAAGCTCTAAGGTTAAGTTGTGTGGCCAATATGTCGTCACCACTAAACGCAATACTTGTCGAAGCAGGAGAAATGGCGTTGGAATTATGTAGAATTAATACAATGATGAAATATTGTGAATTAAATATTCAACAAAATAAAGATTCTGATTTTGATAGGATGGATAGGAAATGATATGGCAATTAATAAATATTTATATAACACATCTAGTATAAAAGAAAATGAACTGCCACACTGTAAAACTTTACTGTACAGTGTACAGGGATTTTCTCACAGTATTATTCAGTATTTTCATAAAGCAGTAACATTCGGTATCTTATAGAGTATCAATGTGTAAATAAGATATGTATCTAATCATTTAATTCAGTTTTTTTCCCTTTATCTGTCTTGCACTCAAACTACAACCCAGATGGTGGCAGTAATGCTCCAGAAAGCTAGGATGCAAACTGCCAATCAAACACCAGAAGAAGAAAAAGAAAAGTCCGCACGTGAAACGTTAAACAGTTATTGGGACGCAGAGAAACGAAACCCCGGCCGTTAGCGTTTGACCTTAACGGTGTGCGGGGATCTCAGAATGAGTTTCGGACTGACTCTCAGGTGTTCCAGAAGAGCTCGTGTCTCTCATATTTGGAGATCCAGGGGATTGTCGACTGTGCCCCTCACTCCCGAAGAGCCTGCGCCCTATAAGATTCGACGAACACCCCGGGAAACCTCCGTACTTCTGTTTCCGGGACAGGGAAGTCAATTTGTCGGGATGGGCAAGGGGCTGATGAAGTACGACAACGTCAAGGAGATGTTTGACGTGGCTGAGAAGGTTCTCGGGTATGACCTTCTGTCTCTGTGTCTGGAAGGACCAAAAAGCGACCTGATGAAGACCGTGCACTGCCAGCCCGCGGTCTTCGTCTGTTCCCTGGCTGCTGTGGAGAGGCTGAATGAGGAGAACCCCGCGGTGAGTGAGGCTTGTGTGGGAGATCGAGTGTTGTGTGGTCAGAACTGATGTGAGCCTCTCTGCTGCAGGCGATTGAGAGATGTGTGTCTGCTGCAGGCTTCAGCGTTGGGGAATACGCTGCTTTGGTTTTCTCCGGAGCAATAAGCTTTCCCGAAGGTAACCCTCACACCATCTTTTGTGCATCCGCGCTAGAAACCTGTT
This sequence comes from Danionella cerebrum, assembly GCA_007224835.1. NCBI lineage: Eukaryota > Metazoa > Chordata > Actinopteri > Cypriniformes > Danionidae > Danionella > Danionella cerebrum. The sequence continues at coordinate 23,190 of SRMA01025223.1, read as the reverse complement.
ATAAGGGCATCCATCGCTATATCGGTGCGTCTCGGGGTTTTATGGAGAGCTTGTGTACAGGGTTGAGACATTTACTCCAAGAGTGTCTGGTTACAGACTTTCACTGGCACTCTATATGACGGCAAATCACTGGCACAATGTTTCGCACACAAAACAGATCCCTGCGCAGAAAATAGATCCGCGAGCTTTTATCCAATCAGCTCGTGAGCATAACAGCTCAAAACACACTCTTGTGTCTATGGGTGGTGTTTCTACGCGCTCTATTTCCCCATCCGGAACTCATTTCTGCGAGCTAATAAAGCTTCTTCTTCTTTTTTTTTTTTTTTTATAAGAAGTGGGCGGGACCTACTTTACAGAAAGTCTGCTGTGTTATTTCAAAGTAAAATCGAGTCCAACAAAGACATTAATGTAAAATATGTATAATATAAATTAAAAATAACATAAGGATACATTCAATAAATTGATAATCAAAATCAAAATTGTAGTCAAGATTGCATTGTTGAGTACATCTGTATTTTTTAACATTATCCTTGATGTGTCAGGAAAACAATACAGTGGTGCTTTGAGTTACGAAATGTTCGAGATACGGAAAGTCTCACGGGAAATTTTTTGCTTCGAGATACAGTTCTGCTCTATTATCCACTTGTTTGTCTGATGTCTCTCTCCATCACTTCACATGCTTGGTATTCTCTACGCTTGTGATTGAAACCGTGTTTGTGTTAGTAATTTGTGAAATAACCCAAGAAAGTTAACTTTCATACAAAACATAATGTTTTCTGCCATCTGTTCCACCTCCTCCATCGCTTCACATGCTGTTTCACATTTGTGTACATTTTACGTATTTTGTAGAGTTGTTCCGGTTCCGATTCCGATACCAGTATCGAAAATGCTGCCGATACCACAAAAAAATCTGGCATCGGTGTTGGCGAGTATTTGAGTCCACGTACCGATCCGATACCATTTTCATAAACATAACCTAGTTATGCCCGCTAGCTTTGCTTATCGCTGCAAAGCGGAAATCAATTCTTCTTCGCTGCTCAGAATGCAAACACAGGAAGTTGTGTCGTGTTGCCACAAGCAACCAAGGAGAAGCACAAGCCGCGCCAGACGCAACAAACATTGGAAGCTTCATTAAAACAAAGAGAAAAGTTTACACAAGACAGCCAACGAGCAATAAAGATAACCGACAGGATTATCGAGTTTATTGCACGCATCCATAGCTGAATCAATCGAGGGTATGCTTGTGAAGTGGAATATTTCTAAATCCCGTGTTCATGTTATTTTGCGCGACAACGCAAGCAACATGAAAAAAGCCATGAAAAAACAGATTAGCTCCTCCACCTCGTCTGTAGCGGAAGTGATCCCCTCAGTTACAGTTCTAAAACGGCACCTTGCTCGGGAGAGCCAGGAGGACACTGGTTTAAAAACAATGAAAAACACTCTTCTTGAGGCCGTCAAGAAACGATTCGCAACCATCGCGGAAGAGCTCTTGTATGCCGTTGCAACTCTCTTGTATCAACAGTTTAAAGATAAGTATGTCTTTTAAATTTTTTTTCATGTCCATATTGATTGTCATTGCCATATTGAGCATATCTGTATCTGTAGATCCCGCCCCACCTTGGATAAAAATACTGTGCCGTCTTGAACTTTATTAGCTTGCAGAAATGAGTTTCACGAGCGGATGGAGAAATTGAGCATGTAGAAACCACCCACAGATACAAGAGTGTGTTTTGAGCTGTTATGCTCACGGGGAGATTGGATAAAAGCTCGATTAACTGTTTTCTGCGCATTATGTGATCGCACAGGTCTGTTTTCTGTGCAAAAGATTTTGGTATTAATTTGGTGTCAAACCAGACGCTCCTTACAGTGTGAGAAGGATTTGAATTCAAGAGAAAGGATCATATAAAAATTAATCAATGAATGATTCTCCTACATGGAGCACCTAGTGGACACGGTTTCTTTTCAACAGTAGATTTAACCATTTGTTCACCAGAACCTTTAGTTGATTTTGCATGGCAAGTCTGGAAAGATCAATGTGGGAGTGACCACTTCCCACTAAAAAAAATCTCAACAAAGATGGAAGAAGTGGAGCAGAAACCACTATTCCTTGATGACAAGTAGAAAAAGTCAAATTCCTAGGTGTCATATGGGACCACAAGATGAATTTCAATCCTCATATTCAGGCAGTTCGAAGCAAACTTATTTAAACACTAAACTGGCCTTCGAATACGCTACCAAACTGAAAGCAGACCCCTCAAATCCAGCCTATATCCCTACCTTTTCCCCCTGGTATAAGCAACTATACCAAATTAAAAAGAGATCTATAAAACCATTTGGAATTCACATCAAATCTTTTCTGACTCATTGAGGACTAAAAACCAGATTCTACAGCAGACGAGATTTCTGAAAAGCCCACCATGGACTCTTGAGGAAATTTCAATCAACGTGGAATTAGCAAATTACATAAAGAATGATACACATCCCAACTTCTACAAACAGTTATACTACAACATCAGAACTTTACACCCAAACCATTTTGCAATATTTACAGATGGTTCAAAATCAGAGACTCAAGTTACTGCAGCTGCAATCTTTGGAAATTATCAAAAGGTTATCTGCTTTCCAGACCATAGTCCCTGCTTTTCAGCAATGTCTTGTTACTGGCAGTAGAAAGGATCAAAAGATCTACTCGAATGAGCTATGCAGCTATCACTTCTATTCTGATAAAAGTAAACCAACTTTATCTGAAGAACTTCCACATCATCTTCTGCTGGGTCCCTGGCCATATTGGGCTAGTAGGAAATGAGAGGGCAGACTCTGCTACCAAGAAAAAGGCAAAAATAACTTCCCTTACCCAGACAGAATGGCAATCAGAATGGGAGAAACTTCATATACCCCCCCCCCCCCCCCCCCCCCC
>SRMA01025223.1:0-20263 GCA_007224835.1 Danionella cerebrum | reverse complement strand
CCCCCCCCCCCCCCCCCCCCCAAAAAAAAAGTCAAAACATGATGTAACATGTTGGTGTGAGCTTGCAGCGCAATACTCTTGGTGACACAGGACACTAAACATGTCAATACCGGGAGACCATATAATACCATACAAACTTTATTTATAAAGCACTTTAAGTACAACAACAGCTGACACCAAAGTGCTGCACATGTCTAGAGATTTAAAAAAAATAGTTAAAACATCCACCAAATTAATACTGTTTTAAAACACATAATCGTAAAACACATAAAACACAAGACACGTAAACATAAGACACGTGACACTGAAATTGGACCGTGTCACTACACTCAGCGACGTGCCAGTGGCATCTGAACGACACATGTCGTGTTAAAACTCCTCCTGCACAACCCCTCTCTCTCTGATTGGTCTTGGCGGGATTAAGTAATTTCTTTAGTGGCTCGTTAATCTACACTACTAGTGTATTTATTAATTCTCAGGTGGTGAAGGTGCATTTGCATCTGATTCAGGAACAGACTCTAGCTCATAGTGGTTCAGTTGTATTACGTTTCCGCCATTACTGCAGCTATCGCTGTTATTATAATAAATCATTGATCGCTCCGTATTGAAGTTGCCTGTAATTAATCTAATCTCCCCCACTTCTACCACTGACATTACCTTTGCATACACGTCATGAATATGCAAATCAGTAACCAATAGGAGAGCAACTAGGGAGCAGTTAGAGTTTTGCGAATAAAAATCTCTGGGCTAGAAAATAAAGAGATTGAAGCTGATTTTAATCAAAAATAGAAACTTTTTGAGTAAAAACAAATCTAATTTCCCACAAAATTAAATCAATGTGAACAACATATTGTTAAAAAAAAAGCTATGCCTCTTTAAAGTGTTTGCTTGTGAGAACACAGATAAAGTTCTGCAATGCAGTGCGAATTCACCAGTGACTTGAAGCTGCCTTGACTTGAGTCGTGCAGTGAGAATGGGTCTGTGATACGATTGTTCTGATAGTCGTGCAGCCTGGCTTTAGCAAGCATGGTGCACATTCGGAGATTAGCCAGGAAGCAGGCGAAAGAGCATGGTTTACTGCCACATAATGATCAACTGCTGAAGGAAAAAAACAAAGGGGGAAAAACGCACACTACACTGAAATATAAAGAACCGCCGAACCTACACACGATTGTCACCCTCACACTCGCACAGTGTTCGTTTAATTTATATAGCGCTTTTCACAACAGACATTGTCTCAAAGCAGCTTTACAGTAAACCAACAAGTTTAAACTCAACAAAGTGAAAAGAAATTAATTACTAAGTGGTGTATATGTCCCTGATGAGCAAGCCTGGGGCGATTGTGGCAAGGAAAACTCCCTTTTGGAAGAAACCTTGAGAGGAACCGGACTCAAAAGGGAAACCCATCCTCATTTGGGTAACAACAGCAGTGTGATAAACTATGGTATAAACAGATGATATGGTAGTATGAACAGATAATGTAGCATAAACAGATGATATAATAATATAAACATAAACAGATAATATAGTATAAACAGAAGATGACTGTGTTCAGTGTAGGTCCATGGGTGCCGGAACATCTCCAGGAGAATCTGTTTGTTAGGTTGAGGGCTGGTGGCGAGCCTCCCGGCGTCGGAACTTCTCCTGATGAGTCTGGTGTTCATAATTAAGTGTTAATACCATAAATAAATTAATAGAAGGAATATGGTGCTGCTGTTTCACAGATTCTGACCGGTGAGCACCCCCGATAGATGAGGGATTACTGTAGTACTCTGTATTTCAGCCTTTATTTGCTACAAAAACGAATCTGAATACATTTTGTGTGTTTTACTGGTGCTTTTCAGCTTTGTTCGCAGTGAAGGTGAGGGCGGAGGCCATGCAGAGTGCCTCGGACCTGGTGCACAGTGGCATGCTTACTGTGTTTGGCCAAAATAAGACCAACTACATCCAAGCCTGCGCTCAAGCCAGAGAGCACTGCTTGTCACTTGGCATCCAGAACCCAGTGTGCTCCATCGCCAACTACCTTTATCCAGATGTGTTGGTTATAGCTGGCCACATGGAGGTACTGCAAGCTAAATTAACGTCTATGAAGTCTCATTTTGACTGTGTTGTTTTTTTGAGAATTGTCTCAAACCCTTTAAACGTTCAGTGGGAACGATCAGGATTTGATCATTATTAGTCTAGTCATTAGAGAATGCCATAGAAATAGGGCTGGAGAATAATTCAGTATCAACATATATCGCAATATACCATATTTTTCGCCGTATAAGACGCACCCAATTTTAAATGAGGAAGATCTAGAAAAAAAATATTCTGAACCAAGTACAATAGTAAAATATTTTATATCAACTGTGTAAAAGTTAACAACAGTTTTTAAGAACAATTATATGCCAAACATGAACAGTCAGTAAACAGTAAAAGTAACAAAAAAGGCTGTAATGTTTCATACCTGCTCCTTACAATCCACGCTATGGTAGGATCGACGAGCAGAGATGGGCGATGATGTCAGTGCGCACCGACGGCTCCGGAGTGTGATGGGAATTTTCCTATATAATAGTACCATCTAGTGGTCATTTAGAGAAATGTAATTTGAGAAACTTTTAAGAACACACGTCATACTTCAGTCCCGCCCTGAGAAGCTCGAGGTTCTTCTTCCAATGCGGATAACACGTGTGTAGGAAATGCGTTGAGACTGCTAAATCTTTACAATAAATAGCCACATTTGCTGTGTTCTCTCTCGAACAGTCAGAAAACGTGATGTCACTTTCGTAACGATTTCAGTGATCTGCAGATTTCACTGATTGGTGCCGATGCACAGCGGGAACAAATCAAATCTCTGTCACCGTTTGAGAGAAATCCACTCAGTGGAACACACAGAGAGTCAGAAGATGAGGCAGTCAGTGGATCAGTCAGGGATCATTTTGGAGAGAGAATTGCGTGTAGTATTAACGCAGCATTTTAAGAAACATTATTCTGCTAATAAACTGAGTTCTCAGTGCTGGCAATCCCCCAAGATCACACAAGGAGTGTATCGAAGGCCACTCTAGAAAGCCTGGCCCAGCCACGAGGGTGACAATCTGGATCAGTGGACACGAAGCAAGGTTCACTGTCAACGATCACCTACAATGCGGCAAGAGAAAAGCTCTAAAGAAGAGGTGGAAACGTTTATTGAGGAGTCATTTAAAGACCCAGAAAGAGAGGACACCCTAGGAGGCAACCAGGGCCTTACTAACAGAGACCCTATCTCTAAGCACAGAGTATCCATCATGGAGAGAGGTAGTCAAGCATGCAAGATCTTCCTCTGCCCCAGCTCCCAGCGGTATACCGTACAAATTGTACAAGAAGTGCCCCAAACTTCTTTGGGGGCTGTGTAAGCTGATGAGGGTTATTTGGTCCAGGGAATTCTTCCCATACGCTGGAGAAGGGTGGAGGGATGCTAAAGAACTGGGATCCAAACAGAACAGCCAGTTCAGAACCATCTACCTACTTGGTGTGGATGGAAAGATTTCCTTCTCGGTGCTTGCCAAGAGAATGGATGCTAACGCTAATGGAAACTGAGCAAGTTTCAGAACGATGTTAAATATTTAATTAAAACTGCAGTTTATTGTTTTATTCCTCAAAAATAAAGTTAGTAGAGAGTTATTCAATGTAACCTGTCGTTTAGTTAAGTATGGACCGACGCTCAGATCCAGAGCTTAGAGATGTGGAGAGTTTAAACATGAAGGGAATAGTTTCTTTCTGACTTTGAAAGCACATTATTAATGGATAAATAATGGTAAAATTCAGTGCTTTTGGTTTTTCAAAAAATGTTATGTGGAAATTGTTATTAATAAAAATGTTAACTTTCAGAATCTGGTTCTTTGCTACAACCAAAAAACCCAAAACAATAAAAGCAAAAAATCTTAAAGTAATCGATGGATCTTTCTATGATTTGTCTAATCCGGCCCCTGAAGCTCAAGGCGTGCACCATGTGGCCCCCGAGCTGAAATAAGTTTGATGCCCCTGATCTAAACGTACTAGGGCTGTTACAAACTTCTCAGCTAAGGACATGATGCCATTTATTATGGTGGGCTTCAGGGAAATGATCAGTCGTCTCCTCGATTTATTTCATCGTATATGTTACACTTTCATGTGACGTCAACATGCTGAACTTTCAGTGGCCAGATTTCATATCAAATGTAACTCAGCTGCTTTCTGGTGACACCGGAGACGGTGTTACATTAGCGAGTCACATGACCAGAAAAATCACTAGTTTGTACATTTTCAATTAGGGGTTCACTGACTTCAGTTGCCAGGGGCTCAGCTATTTTTGAGGGAACAATAAATTTACACTGTGATACAAATTTTACACAAACTACTTTTCATTGCGTCAAAGAGTTATTTCTGCAGTGTTGTCCTTCAAAAAGATACGAACAGTCAGTTGACGCGCTGTATGTGAGCGAATGCAATCTGATCACGTGATCTTAGAACACCAATCGAGAAGCCAAACTCAGACAGACAGACAGACATAGTTTGGAAAGCTAGTTCCATCGGAAAAGGGCTTAAAGCTTGTACCTTTTTTTTTCCAGTGTATACATACAAAAGAGCTAGTTTCCAATGAGTTCTTCTTCCTTTGCCATTTCAGGCATTAAATTTCCTTCAAGAACATTCGAAAACGCTGAACTTTCTGCGGACGCAGCTGCTCCCGGTCAGCGGAGCCTTCCACACTGTTCTGATGGAGCCGGCGGTGGAGAGTCTCAAAGACGTGATTGAAAAGATAGAGATTCGGAGGCCTGAGATCTCAGTGCACTCTAACGTGAACGGCAAGCGCTACTTGTATGACGGACACATCCGAAAAATGCTGCTCAAACAGCTGGTGTCACCCGTCAAATGGCAACAGACGCTACACGAGCTCTACACACGAGGGCAAGGCATGGAGTTCCCTGACACCTATGAGGTGGGACCCGGCCGGCAGCTGGGCTCAGTGCTACAGAGGTACAACATGAAGGCTTTTAGGAACTACTCACATGTAGATGTGGTTGTGGATAAATAATGAGCAGTCAAACATTGCGTTCCTTATTTTATTGCATTTGTCATTTGGAAAGTCCAGCTTGCCTTAATTGAGAACGCTAGAGGAAGAGGTTACTAATCAACGGCCCGAGTTTCTAAGACACTCAAAAAGAAAACTGCAGAATTTGTAAAACGTTACTCAAGTTAATTATAAAAGTAAAAAATTGGCCACAGGTGAGCCAAAGACCAGCTCTGGTGTTAGCCTCGAGTCAGCAGTAAGAGAGAGATGGAGAGCAGCAGCAGAGAAGAAGCCAGTGTGCACGTCCTCCTGCGAGAAAGCTCGCGAAGCTGCAGACTCCACACCTGAGGAAAACAAGCGGCGCACCTTCAAACACCAAATATACCAATTCCCTGCTCTAAAACAGCAACTGTCTCATCTTACCCAGGTTGCCCACTTCCTGGCCTCCTGGCAGCCATTTTGAAGCTGTGGAACCATCCAGGCACGAACCATCAGCATCGCCATTATCTTGGACCCCCAGATATTGCAGACGATTCTGCTTAAGCAGAAGCCAGGGGCATTAGTATTTTACTTGCAAAACCCTGCAGCTCCTCGTGTACAGGGTTCTAACAAGACTGAAGGACCTGGAACCAGTTGTGTTTGATTAAAGCTGCAGCTAAACTGTTCAGCACTCCTGGAACTGTGTTTCTGGGCCCTCTGGTACAACATCAGAAGAATGGGTTTGTTTTAAAAGTGAGCTCACCCAGAGAAGGCTCTCCTGGTCTGAACATAAGGACGAATCCAAAAATTCAGGGCCTGCCATTGGAGGACGGGATTCTGCTGCCTCCATTTGTAGTCCATTTCGTCACCTATTTGTGCCAGCTGCTGCCCAATAAGATGGGTTGCCCTGTTATTGGGATCAGATGCAGAGCGTGTGTTGGGTGAAGGTGGATCAGTGTGTTGATCTCTGCTCTATAACGTCTCTGAGCAAATGATTACCTCGTGTCGATAGAGGAGAGAGCCTCGCGCTCTACCTCGGCAGGTCCAGCCTGGAGAGGTGTAGTGCATTTTCTGTGTCCTGCTTCTTCCCCCATTGTGTTCTGCCAATGAAAGAAATCATTTGTAGTGGTGGAAGAGGCCTGTGTTACTTTGTGTTCACGTGATCCACAGCCATGGCCTTCAACGAACGAGTGTGGCTCTATAAACACAGACCATGTGACTACAGTAGATTGGGTGTGTCTGTGTGTGTTGCTGCCATAGCGTTGGAGCATGACATCATTGCTCGTACAGACTGGTTTTGATAAACACCTGCAGCCATGAACCTATCTTCCTCCACGGCCTCGAGGACTCTGCCCTCTGAGCTCGTAAATAAGGAAAGGTTGCAGCCATCGCCATGAAGCTGTCCCGGAGCTCTGCCTTCTATCTCACTTTCACTTTTTTGGTGTTTGGATAAAAGTACCTTTCTGTTTCACAGTTTTAGAAACTGCTTTTGGAAAACACGCTCTTCTTTTCCCCTTCACGTGACTGTTGGGAGCATCAGGTTTAATGCAAATGTTCATTCAAATCAGCCAAACTGCTCAAAACTGAAATGTTTTAGCGAATGATGTGTTTCTTTGTTTCTCGGAATGTGAAGATGGTGTGTGTTTCTTAATAAACCAGGCAAAATAAACAGTGACGTGGAGATGTTTGGGAGAACACAATTCATTTTTAGATCAGGAAAAGAATCTTTGCTTTTCTAGTTTGGTTTGCTTTTTAAAGAAATACTAAATCCTTTTTCAAATCCTTTCATCGTTCAAACTTGGATAAAATACACTGTTCCTCAAACGTGCTGTCGATTATTTTATTAAAACGTAATTGTTATTTTGTATGCGACAGTTTCGCGTTAATCTCGAGTATAACAGGTGTATGCTCGGAAACAACAATATCTTACCTGGATTATAGATTAATGCGGACGCCGCCCTGCAACATATCAATACAGAAGTTAGTTTTAGGGTGCGATTTAAGGTAATATGTTCGTTTAAGCAACTTAAGCACTCAATGAGACTTACAGCAGCGTCCTTTAATCGCCGTGTGTTCTTGTGATGTGTTGTGCGTGTCCGCGCAGTATTGAGCAAACGGCAGCTACGAACGGACACGCCTGCAGCGCAGTACCCCGGAAGTGCACGGCCCAGTAGAGGGCGCTTTGTTTATAAGAATAAGATCTATGGATCTATGGTTGGGTAATCGCCGCAGAAATTCCTGGTCTCTTCGTCCTCGAATTGAACCAGAAATATAAAAAAACAGTTTTTAAAAACTCGGCCATTCTTCATTGTTACTTTGAAATACAGATTTGTGTTTTTCTGAACCAAATTTAAAGTGTATTTGGTCATTTTTCGTCAAGTGACAAGTCTACATCTCCTTGTTCTCAATTAGTTTCCTTCTGCTTTTCATTGTATAAGGCAACGGTTTCCACTGTTTAGAGACGTTTTAAATGGACATCATAAACAGTCGATTCAGTTATTTTAGGATTACGGTTTGTATTAACGTGTACATAACGTAACTTTCCTCCCTCTGGCTTCTTTATTTTTTTTTTATTCTGTCGTATACCACTACATTTGGAAAGTTTGCTTTATTATTTTCTCTGTATGCATCATGCAAATGCGATCCTATTTGTATCATATATGGAGACTTTTATTTTGGATTATCCAACCGGAAGCTGCTCAATGCTCTAGTCACACTAATGGACCATATTGGTAAGGAGGGCAACTTTGCCGTGTTCTTTTACAACGGTCTTTTTCTTAAAGTCTGATCACACGTCAATAATAAATAAAATATGTCTTTTTCTTTTTTACATACGCAATTAAAACACGTTTTGTGGAAATTCTAACAGCAATGCGCAAATGTGGCCTTCATCTTTCTGAGTCCGTTTGTACCCGTTTCCTGCGTTTCGAAAAAAATCTATCAAAGGAACGCGCTAATAGTGTAGCTTGTTTACAGAAATTACTTTCTTGACTAACCTTAGCATTTTTTACTAACTTATTGCATGATTCTTTTGTTGTACTGCTCACAATGCTTCGTTCGGTTGAACAGGAGTCTGAACAAAGTTTTGCACCCACGAATCGAAATGTGTATGAGGCCTTGTTTTAATGAGAAATCGATGAAATGCATTTTATCTAATAAGCAAATGAAGTCAATCTTCTGCTGATTGTGTTCTTAAAACCGACCCCTTCCCCATTCAGATAATGATATGCAGGGAACCGATGGACCATTGGGTGGACCTGATGTCAGGAGAAGGATCCCAATCAAACTTCTCTCCAAGCAGGGCAGGAACAAACCTCCTCTTCGTCCTACAAGACAAGGGGGGAGGTTACCATCCAAAAGTCATTCTGGAGAGGAAGGTATTGCAGCTGTTTATTTATAAAAAAAAAACATGGTTATTATTTGCGAGTTGTTCCTAATCTTTTAAACTATTATGACATCTCTGCATTTCTTTACTGGTCCGTGCTTTTGTCAGGAGGCTTTGGCTTCAAGCAGGAGGATCGATTTGATTGTGGAGTCAAAGCAGGAGATGCGTTTGCCAGCCAGCGCCGCTTCCCCCAGCCGCTGTTCTGGGATTACAAGGTAAAGGATGCTTTTGCACTCAGACAACCTTAAAAAAAAATCTTTTGGCTGAAAGCAAAAGTGAAAATGATGAACGAAAATAATTTGTTTAAAAAGAACACTTGAAATAAAATTGCTCAGAATTGACTAGTTTACTGTTTTGGAATGAATTCAGTTGTTTGGGTTTGCCGCTATACATTGCAGCATAGGCCAAGAAGTATCTGCTGTTTCATTTAAAACCTGTTGCAGATGTTTACAGATTAATGGGCCAGGCAAGCACTTGTCGGAGGGAAAAATTTTTAGGATCCTTTTTATTGGTCACATGAAATATAGGGAAGTACTGTTGTGAGTACTGATAATGATTAAAATGTAAAAAGATAATGGCTTTGAACAAGTAAGGCTTTGTGCAAAGTGAACTAATATAACGTAGAGGTTTCAGTTTTTGAAACAATTGATTGAAACGAATGGTCTCAATCATAGACTGTAAAAAAAAAGATGGAAGAAGTGACACCACATACTGCAATCGAGATCAGATTAAGCCATTACTGAGCTGATGAAGAGACTTCCATTGATGGCTGCACATGTGCACACGCCACTTCCTGTTAAGGGTAGTGGTTTCAGAGCTCTGCCTCGAGTCTGGCTCTCACACGGAGCCGTTATATACAATTTATTTTGTAATTATAAAGAACAATTTGAGAGAGACAACTCTGAATTTGATTGTTGGCAGCGTACTAGAAGTCCTCTGCCTTCTCAAACGGTAAAATCCCAACTTGCCATTTCTGTTAGTTTTATTGTTCAATGCAATTTATTATTGACATAGAACTTAATATTGAAATACCTTGATACATTTTTTAAGTTGAAATTCTTCTGAACTATACAGTTGTGCTCATAAGTTTCATACCTTGGCAAACGTTTGATGTCTAAGACATTTTTTATTAAATATGAATAGCACAAAAACTTTTTTCCACTCATAGTTACTGGTTGGGTGAACTGATTTTACCATTTTAAATCATAATGGCAATAGAAACTTTCCGAATGACTGAGTGAAAGCTCTTAATATTCTCTGTTACCCCCTATAGCATCTGTCTCTTGAGACACGGCCTGAAGTCTCTTGAGGTAGTTGTGGATGAGGTTCTTTATCTTCTCTGTTGGTAAAGCGGCACATTGTTCTTGGTAAAAAGCCTCCAGCTCTTGTGAATTCTCGCAGGAACGACACGTTTGAGTTCTCCCCAGAGTGCTTTAGGAGACTGAGATGTGCTCCAGAACCTTCTCTTTGTTCTGGGGGAACTGACGAGTGGACGTGGCCTTGTGTTTTGGATCGTTGTGGTGTTGGAATGTTCAGTAACGTCCTGTGAGCAGTTTCCGGCTGATGAAGCACATTTTCCTTCAGGATCCTTTGAGAACATTCTGCTTTCATCTTCCATCGATTCTGACCAAGTCTCCTTTGGAGCTCACACATCCCCATAACATCAGTGACCTGCCTCCGTTTATATACCTTTTCTGTTCATCACTCAGAATTCAGAAATGTCGGCGCATCATGGATGTAAGAGGTGAGAATCGTTTTCTGCTCAAACGTTGAGGTGAGGACGGTTCCCTTCACCTGCGGCTCGAACCCTTCTGTGCCAGTTTTGGTGCTGCTCACATTGGGACAGGTTGCCAGTCCATCGCAGAGCAACATTTCACTCAAACATTTACACCTAAGGGGATTTAGATTATTCAGTTAACCTAACTGCATGTTTTTGGGATTGTGGAGGAAACTCGCGCAAGCACCGGGAAACATGCAAACTCCTTCCAGGAAGGTCACCGGCGAGCCTTGAACCGACAGCCTTCTAACTGGAAGTCCACAGTGCCGCCTCCTTCGTGCTTGTATCAGGTCAAAATCACCAGAAAAATAAAGTTTTGATCGGGGTCATTTGAATAGTTTCTGTTGTTCTCATGATTTAAAAAGAGGACGATGTTTGACCATAGACGGCTTCACCCGAACACTGATGATGAGTGGAAACTGCTTTTGTCGATCGTTCATATGAGCATAACTGTATTTTCAATTTCCAAACCTTGGGAATGGCCAGATTCCAAAATGGTGATATTTTTATTACAAGCCAATTGATTTTTGTTTTTTTGATCCTTGTAAACAGAAAAAAGGTTTGGAACCTTTCACTCATCAGTCTTAGTACGAAATTGGTGCTTCCTTTAATTTACGTCTCATTTATTGTTCTTGTCGCTTCTTTTTTTAGCTAAACCTGATCGGGGAAAAGGACGAGACTCCCATTCATTTCTGTGACAAATGTATTCTGCCGATTAAAACCTATGGCCGCATGGTGAGAACAGCAGTTCTGTGTGCCGTGTGGTGAATGAACTCGTACTTGACTTGAAATATGTTCTGTGACAGATCCCCTGTAAGCATGTCTTCTGCTACGAGTGTGCGTTACACCACGAAAGGAAGGGCGATAAGATGTGTCCGGGGTGAGTAGTTTCAGCTTCGAAGCAACACTCTTGTATCGACTCAACCCTTGCACTTTTCACCTGACCAGAGAAACGAGTGGAAACCGGTTAAATGTTGGCTTCTGCTTTGGTGTTCTGTTTGCAGTCTCCACATGTACAGTTGCACAGACCCGGTGCAGCGGATCGAGCAGTGCCAGCGAGGCTCTTTGTACATGTGCAGTATTGTTCAGGGGTGCAAACGGACCTATTTGTCCCAGCGAGACCTGCAGGCCCACATCAACCACCGGCACATGCGCTCTGGCAAGAGCTCCAGCAACCGCTCCGAACCGGTGCACCTTCCCCCGACCTCCGAGGTACCGGAGCGCTTCCGTGTACCTCCTCCGCACCTGCCCAAACCCCACATGCTCATCCCTCCTCCAGGACATCCAGGACACGACCCGTACATCCAACCTCCTCCTGCTGTCCACGATGACCTTCGACCTCCTCCGGGTCAGCCGCATGTTGACATGGGCCCATCCCGTTCTCTTTCTCAAGAGACGTTCCGAATATCCACCGTTACCACACGCAAACACAGCAACCTCATCACCGTTCCCATACACGATGACTCACGTGACCCTCACCCGCAGCCTGTGAACCCTCCACCCCCACACCATCACCCTGGGGACTATCCTGGTCAGCCTGTCGTTACCCACCCCCACCATATGATGGCGCCACCTCAGCAGCACTTTGGGCCCCCTCCACCACCCCCCTCAATCAGTCATCCCATGCCACACCCGGGTCCAGGCTCAAATGCTCCTCACATGGTTTTCAACCAGGCCCCTCCGCCCCTTTCCTCTGTCCCACCACCAATAACCCCGCCTCCTGGACACCTGATTGGTCAAATGCCACCATTTATGAACCATCCTCCACCTGGCCCACCTCCTCAACATGGCGGCCCCCCTATCAATGCTCCACCACCCCATCATTACAACCCCCAGTTTCCAGAGGACAAGAGCACTCTCAGTCCTCCATTTAACCAGCCGGGGGGCTTGAGTCCAGGGTTGTGGCCGGCGCCCCGTGGACCCCCTCCCCGAATGCAGGTCCCCCCTCCACAGGGGCAGATGCCTGGACCTCATCACCCAGATCAGGGGCGCTACAGACCCTATTATCAGTAATGAAACTGGGGCTTGGTGATTTCGAATGAGTGTGTGTCACAGAAAGCGTACGGTAATTGATCTGTACTGGACGGTTTTAGTCAGACGTTCTCAAACATTTAAATTTTCTAAAAACGGAGCCCAGATATGCTGCAGTTTTGGAGCTTTGGTTTCTCGAATGTATTACAAATGACGTACAAATTCATTGCTTTCTTGTCCCGTTATCCATGTTGCTTTTCATTAAAAGCATTTGGTGGATAATTGTACTGTTTTTATAAAAGGCTTTTGTCTGCTTTCTGGACTGCCATAACTCGTTTATTCAAATGAGTTCATAAAGAGAACTTTAACAGTTTTGTAAAAAAAAAAAAAAAAAGTGTCTTTTTTTTTTTCTTTTTTCTTTTCACGTGCTTCTGATGAGATTTTAGGAGTGTGTGAAACATCTCATTTTGGAGATAGAGAATAAGAGGTCACTGTGAATAATTCTATAAGGAATATTCTGCTAAATAATTGTTTAGTATTTAGTATTAGTTTAGTAATTGCTAGTATTTTCTCACATCAGCAGCAATCGGGTCTATTTTGTATTCGGAGGCTCCAACGTTAACCCAGAATCTGACGCCGTCTGCACATCTGTTTCCATAGATGCATGAAGCTCTACTAGCCCCATCTATGGCACGCCGTTTAACATTCAAGATCACTGAACAAATGTATAACTATTTTAAATATTTGTACTAGTTGTAAATATATTTAGAGATATCCTCGATTCTAAGTGCATTAGAAGTACTCTAATAATTTGAGTAGTTCTAAATTAATCACGGTAAATTTATCTCTGAAGGAATTATGACTAGTAAAAATATAATTGTTGAAATATCTAATTTGTTATATTTAAAGATATCTGCAATACATTTAGAAATGTATGATTCATTTGTAACTAGCCAAATTATGATTGTACATATCTGCAATTTGATTTTTGACGAGTCCTAAATCATTTAGAGCAGGGCTCACCAACCTTTTGAAACCGAGAGCTACTCCCTGGGTACTGAATAAGGCAAAGGGCTGCCACTTTGATACCCTCTTCTGAATTTATTAATAATTAAGGATTTTCATCTCTGCAAAGACACTGATCTCGTTTATTATTTGTCACAATGTATATCAACATTGATTTACAAAGTAGGAAACAGATAAATATGCAACAATTTATGTTATTGTATATTTTGCAAGTGTTTTTTTAAATAAAATATATTTATTTAAAATATATCATTTTTATAAACGTTCAAAACACTTAAAAATGAACACTTTTTCTACAGTTCAAGGAAATCACAATATTTAATATACAAATATGAAATCATAAATACAAAAAGTGAGCCAAGATAAAAAAAAAACATTTTCTTTTACATTGTTAACATAAACAATATTTACATTTTACAAACTCATTGAAATAAATAGGAACTGGACAACAAATCTGTATGCAGTGCGCTGCTCTGTGGATAGTTGGTAACTTGAGTGGCACGTCGTGAAATGTCTCCACGTTGTGCTGCTTGCCAGCTGTCTCCACAGTTGTCGCGCAAATGAGACAAACACACACTCCTTCCACAGAGGTAAAAAAAAAACCCTTTACCTCGCATTTGCTGCGAAAATTAAATGACTTTTTGTGGCTCAGTCGTCTCATTTTCGCTGCTTGTTTGTTTCTTCGTAGCACATCATACTGACCTTTCCACTCTACCAGGTTGTGTAGTTCATATATATATATATAATTTTTTAAATTATGTATATATTGTCACATTAAGCTTACGTGCAGATGTCATTTAAACAAGAATAGCAATCATCTTAAATTAGATTTAGAAAGTGGCGCTATTTTTAGAACAGGTAGGGGGCGACTAATGTGCTCCTTCCAGGGGACCAGGTGCTTGCGGGCACAGTGTTGGTGACCCCTAATTTAGAGATACCTCTATGTCCTCTATATCTAGAGATACCTTGATCTCTTTAAATGAGTTATGATTAGTACAAATACAATTGGAGATATGTCTAATTAGATTTGTATTTAGAGATAAGAATACATTTATTCCTATCTTTTAACTTGTAATTAACGCCTAGCTCTCCACACCGCCTGTGAAGTGACAACTTGCAAGCCCATACAATATTTTGTGCATGTTTCACAAATGTTATTTCCGTGGTGCAAAAACGTGATGCATGGCTTTCCCCATGATGAAATCAGAACTAAACTCTGCCTTCAGCCATCACCAGACATGTCAAAACTTTAGATTTGAAGCAAGCATTTTCCTTCGAGAAAGCTATGGAAGCTAGAGAATGGTGGACCTGGACTTTGTAAACCAACACAGTTTGTGTTTGTCTGGAGATGCGGTTCCAATTCAGTAGGACTTCTTTCCCGCTTCAAATATTTATTATAAATGCTTTTAAAAGGGCATAATAGGGCACCTTTAAAAAAAAAAAACAACATAAGTGTAATGTTCAAGCAGAAAATAACTGAAAATACAATAAAAATATGCAGTTATACATAAAAGACCCATTTATCTGATTAGTTTAAAAACTATTGCTTAAATGAACATTTAATATTTCCTGTGGTGTCGTACGTCATCACATATCATGTAAATAATATGTCTTAGCCAAAACGCCTTAGCCAAAACTACCATAGCCAGTCTGTGGTTCCAGCCCTGGCCACATCTACCATGTTGGAAATACTCCATGTATTTACTTTTACACTGGAAGAAATGTCTGTCGACTCAGAAATAACACTTTATATTTTGTAAAACCGTTTATTCTTTTTTCAATAAAAAAAAGTGCAGAAAAATGCAAAAGGTCACTGGTAAATCACATAACTTAGGGACACAACAATACACATCTAGAGTTAATCTATTTAGTGTACAGTACAGAAAATGTCGTCAAATCCTATATTATATACACAGCACTGTTTTAAATTGAGTGGGTTTACGTCAAAACTTGGTCTCTGGTTTGGTGTCTGTTTCAGCTTCCATTTTCAGTTCCTGCAGGATATTTTTATTGTTTACATTTGCTTCACTGTTATTTCATGTTCAATCCCAGTGCACATTGCTTGCTTACCACCATTGGGAGAACTGAGCCATTGGAAACACTGCAGCCGCGATTATCCTGAAACGGAATGTTTCCCGAGACCTGGTTGTGGAAGTTCAAGCCAGATTTAGAAATTGTTCAATGCTAAATAAACTAATGGCATTCAAATTTCTTTGTGTACCTTCTCACTTACAGTCTTTGGTGGATTGCTCTCGTGAATGTGGAGAATCGCATCATGGATTGTCAAATAAAAGATGGACGTTTTAATTTCATCTTCAAAGAAATTACAGTTCCTCAGCTTGTCGATGATGTATGCTGGAAACAAAAAATCATGTCAAGGGTGTGAACTGCCACGTTCAGGGTCAGATTACAATTGTCGGGGTCCCCTGCGCTGCTCTTTGTAGGGTATTCTCTTTGCCACTTGGTGAACCCCCTTTAAAGCAGTGGTTCCCAAACTGGGTTACGTGCCCAACCAAGTGACACTGTTTGTGGCACGCAGTTAAAGACTAGTTTTATTTGTGTGGCACATTTCGTACATGGGGTAATTTAAACTGCTTTACAACAGAAACAAAGAATGAAAAAAAAGTACATTTAATAAAAGCAAGCATAATAATTAAAAACTGAAATTAAGACATAGATTAAAATAGTGAAATGCAGAGATAAAAGTGTTGGCACCCTTGATTTTCTCTGGAAGCTGGTTAAGATAAACATTAACAACCTCACTTTTGCTTCGGAATGCACTGACTTCAGTTTCGTCTTTATTTCACTGAAGAAAATTGTTTTGCATCCAGTTTTTAATCTCGTCAAGGCACCGGCAGAGAGAGTTTATGAGGTTGTAGACATTCACGGAGATAGATTTGTGTATCATTAGCAGAACTTTGGTGTTATGTTCCTGTGCTGGTTCCTTGTCATGATTTGACCCAGTGGAAGCATGTAGAGCAGGGGTGCTCACACGTTTTCAGCTTGTGAGCTACTTTTAAAATGACCAAATCAAAGTGATCTACCCGCTACAAAAATGTAAAACATCAATCAACAAACAATTATTTTCAACTTTATTGAGAATTGACAAAACACACATAATAATTAATTATTTACATTTTTTTGTAATAACATGAGTTTAATTTGATGACTTGCACTGAATTGAATCATTAGAACAGTTGTGTGTGACCTGAATTTGTTGGTAATAGAGTGATTTTTATGGGAGCAATTGAGCTTTGATCCAAATAATAAAGAATAAAAATGATGCTCTAATAAATATTTAATTTTTTGTTGAAACTGAGTCGTGCAGTACAATATTCAGGTGAGGAGTGGCGTGTTGCTTGATTTTGGTTGTAATAGAGTAATTTAGAATGAAGTTATGAAGCATATTCTGGGTAAAACATATTTTGGATCTGGTAATTTGCAGACGGTCCCTAAGCGATTCCATGTCAGCGGGTTGCTCATAGACGGTAATGTGTTTCTGCGAATGCCGAGGGAAACTTGTTTTGATAAAAAAACGTTTTGTAGTTTGTCCGCTACATAACATAATCGACGTAATGAGCACCCCTGATGTAGAGGTTAAACAGTAGAGGGGCAAGGATTGAACCTGGAGGGACTCCACTTCGACATGTGGTCACTTATTTTCACCTCTGCCTTCTAACTATTATAAAAGTTCCTGAAAGATCGACATAGTTTTCTAGTCTGTCAAAAAGGTTTTTTCGGTCGACTGTGACAAAGGCAGCGCTTGGATCAAGTAAAACCTTGAACTGACCGGTGTTTGACCGGATGTCAGTGATTATCTTCAGTAGACCTGTCTCTTTGCCATGTGTTCGTTTAGGGTCAGGAACACTTTCGGTCGTTTTATCCACAAATTTTAAAAAGGCTGTCGGTCCTGACAACATGTCGATAGTTTAAAGCAGAGATTCTCAACCAGTGGGTGGCGGCATGCCATCTGGGGGGCTGTGCAGGCAACGATCTTTTAAAAGCATTTTTTTCATTTAAAATCGCCGCCGTGTCATTCAACCTGTGACATCATTTTACCTGCACCCGATTGGCATCAACATTCACCCGGTCACCCCTTACTATGTTCTTTTGACTAATGAGAGCATTTCTTAACCTCGCTGAGATACATTAAACACATATATTTTTAATAAATCTTGAATCCTAGGCTGCAGCCTGCGCATTAATCTGCTCTGGATCAAAAGGCGTATAAAAAAAAAGAGATAAAGATAGAAGAATATAAATAACCTGCAGTCAGAAAGGAAAAAAGCACTTACGGTCACAGCCAACTATGTAAACTTCAACATCGATGCGGATAAATTCCTTTAGGGTCTGTTAATAACAGAAGTTCATTAGGGTCCATCAAACCGGGAACACGCTAAACTTGTTAAGAGTAGAATTAACACGTCTTACGGCTTTAAGACCCTCTAATGCAGAGATATCAAGGAAGGAGACTGCAGAGAAGTCCAGGATAAGACTGTGGATGTAGACAGGGGGGACCCCCAGGTTTAGAGGAATTTCTGCACTCCAGTTGATTTGAATGGGAAGATCTGAATAATCCACTGGCTGGTCCAGATCCTCCAGGCTGTAATCATCTTGGTCCTCTTGAATGAGCATTAAAGAGGTGCCCTTTAACCCACTCTACAGACAAAAAAATGATATATATACTTTAATTCATTCATTTTCCAAGCTGCTCATTCCCTTTCAGGGTCACGGGGTCTGCCTCCGCGCACATTGGGCAAGAGTCTCTATTTACAAGAGACTGCCAGGGTTTGATTGAGGTCCTCCAATTCCAGGAGTCCTGTCGGTTTTGGAAACTCACTCCAATTGACTTTTAAGTAGCTCTTGTTCCTTTAGATTAGTGTCCCAAATTTCAAACATGTCCTTCAAACACAGTCTGAAATAGCAGCGTAAAATCTCTTTACAAAGGGATAAAAAGGAGTTCCTGGATAACACTCACATCTGTTAATGTCAGCGTTCCTTTATTTAACATTTTTTTAATCTTCCTCATAGCCTTGTTCCTCTTCCTCAGGATTCTCAAAGGATTAAAACCAACCTGTAACAAAAGAATTGGGTTATTTTCATATGATTCAAATCAAATGCTTTCGCTAGGGTTGTGCCACTCACAGCATCTTTCAGTTTGTCTCTGAAGAAATCAATGTTTGCAAAGAAAATGGGTGACGGGATTTTGAAGACCTTTACTCCTTCGGGTTCATGCATCTGCAGGAGATTCAGAAAGGAAAAAAGGGAAAGAATTTCGAGCACTGTTTAATTGTGATGCGCCGCAGACTTACGTTGATATAATCTTTGCGATCTCTGTAGATATCTGTCCCTGGGATATTAGCCAGGACACTGCAACGTGGACTGAGGGCAAAAACAGACGCCACAGTGAGGTCGATTATTGCATGCCACATTCCATTTAATCTCAGATTTATTGTTTCCTTGGTTTCCTCAAGTTAATCGTACAACTGAGCCCTGAAGACCACCGTGAGAAGCTCCAATCCAAGACCTACAGCAAGGCCAATGTCCAAGCCAAGGAACGTAGCTGCCAAACAAGTCCCAATCCAAACGATCTGAAAACCAACCGCAGTGAGGGACACGATGAGTGTAAAAGGATTCTACGGAATTATGACCCCGTGCTTTTCAGTGTGTATTCTGCTACATCTGTGCATACAGAGGGAGAGAGAGAGAGAGAGCAGATGTTCTTACGCAGTCCGGACGGTCTTTTTTCCACAGGTACGGCACTTTTGCCACTTGCATCAACATACCCTTTAGGTTGACGATTACCACTGCACCCAACACTGACTGCAGTCACACACAAGACGACATTCAGCTCAAACTCTGTTTACTGTTCGCCTGCTTTCAGTGACGTTATTCTTACCTTCGGTAGAGGTTCCAACAAAAACCCAATACCCAAGATTACCACCAACACGATGATGGCAGAGAGTAAACCAGCTATCTGAAATAGAGTTTTACAGACCTTGAGGTTATGAGGAAGTTACAATACTTTCTTCAGTTCAAATCGAAGCAGGACGGTAAAATTACAACACTGTCCATTGTAAAAAATGTTCAACCTTTAAAAAAAGTCAAGTATCATTTTACCACAATTAACAAAGAAATCTAAATGAGCTTATTAGATTCCTTGATCCGCTCTATGAAAATTCAGAATGGTTATGAAACGAGAATAGTGCGTGATCTTTTCCCATGTAAAAGGAGATGCCTCATCTGCAGACTACAGACCGCTGCAGCCCCGCCCACGCATTGTTTCATTGGTTGTGCTCATCTAATTGGTGTGGCAAAGAAGCAAGTTGTGTGTGTGATATATTGAATTAAACTGCTTAATGTTAATTAATTAATTCTGTATCAGGGGAATGCGGCGCCAGTAGCCCATTTCCTGCACACGCCAGTACACGGTGGCTCTGGATGTTTCTACTCCAGACTTATCCACTGCTTCCGCAGGTCTCCCAATATCTGGAATCGCTTCTTCTCCACAATCTTCCTCAGGGTCCGGTCACCTCTTGTCGTTGTGCAGCGTTTTCTGCCACACCTTTTCCTTCCCACTGACTTCCCACTGAGGCGCCTTGATACAGCACTGTGGGAACAGCCGACTCATTCAGAAATTTCTTTCTGTGTCTTAACCTCCTGCTTGAGGCTGTCAGTGATGGCCTTCTGGGTAATGAACCAGTCTGGGAGTTTTTAAAAGCCGGTGTTTAGAGTTATTTACTTGATTCAGATGATTAGGTTAATTGCTCGTTTAGAAAACATTTTCATGATATGCTAATTTTCATAAAGCTGAATGCCAAAATCATCAACATTAAAACAATAAAAGGCTTGAACTACTTCAGTTGTGTGTAAATGAATTTGAAATATATGAAAGTCTAATGTTTATCAGTACATTACAGAAAATAATGAACTTTATCAATTTTTTTAATAAATCCTGGAAATGTGGAATGACTATTAATGAATTCTGCATTTAAATAAAATGGAAATTCATAAGTTTTGTTTCCAACTGCGTTTCCTGTTTAGTTTGGAAGCGACTTCACGATTTGTTAATGTAATTTACCTACAACCAATGAGAATGCATGTGGATATTTAATAG
>SRMA01025222.1:121665-157794 GCA_007224835.1 Danionella cerebrum | reverse complement strand
TAATATAAACGGAAACACCAAAACCATGGCATCAAATGAAAGCTAACAACCAGCTGAATCCAGCGATATGCAACTCATTTACATTGCATGAAGTATTTCAGAGCAGGGAGCGAAAGTTCCCCGAAAAAACGCCAGCAAAAACCAAGCAAGCATGTAAATCTTGTCTTACCTTTGCCGTTTTTTCAACAAAAAGTTATTTCCATAGCGATAAAAGTCCATTTGTTGTTATGTCCGGTCGATAGCTTCGCGAAAACTCCATTTTGTATTTTTTCTGTTGCTCCGTGGCCTCATGACGTCACCAAATATGGAATGACTCCCCGTGCGTAAGAGGTGGTCTCTCCACGCTGCGCGTCGTGTGATTCGTCGGCGATCCCGTCAGTCTCAAAATGGTTGTCATCATTGGCTTCCTCAGAATCAGAGCTTTCCAGCGATATATAGAGCTCCCGGATTGGACAGATGGTCGGGGGGTAGGGACACGCAGAAGCTCGACGTCGAAAGCGTTTGTGAATGAAAGGTTCCCAAAAGCGCAGCAAGATGGGGTAAATGAGCTTCCACCCCCCTTTTACAGCGTTTCTTTAGGAGTTTTTTTTGCTGAAATCATGTCCCGTAAGCAAGAAAAGAAGACTATGAACGTAGCTGAAGCTTTGGACAAGATTTTTCCATATTTCAGTTATTGTGCCAAATTGTGCCAAACTGTGCCAACATGGATTACGCCTGAACTTTGTTCAATCAAAACCTTTACAGAATATTAGTTTCTTGTAGTATGAACACCAAACTTGCTACAGATGTCCTTGACATGTAGTGGTTACAATTGATTGTGTTTATTTGCTTCGTTATAAGTAAAATAAGGAGATATTGGAGGAAACATGTTTTTTTTTTAGGCGGAGTTCATTTTTTGGCCATTCCAACATCAATTACTCTTACCCAGTGTTCTTGACTGTCAAATTAACTCATCCACACCACTCCCCAAGAACCTATCTTCATTTTGATACCAAGATTTGCAGTTTAGGCCTTGTAAAAGCTGAGAAATGCCTTAAAAAGTAAAAGTATAGGATTTTCGGAAAATAGGCCTCAGGGCTTAAGAGGTTAAACCACTGCTTTTCAACTTATTTGACATATCAGCGATAGACTGGCGACCTGTCCAGGGTGCACCCCCGCCTCTCAGCCAATGAACCATTTCCTATCGAGTCACGTACACTTGTTCCCTTTCTGGTCTCTATGTATAGTATTTGTCACCGTCACGTGTACTTGGACATGTGTCACTACACCGATAGTTTACACCAGAGCGGTAACCACAAAAACAATTTTAAATGTACTAGAAACCAATCACATTATAGCTATGTTGCAGACTGAATCTTGTAGTTACACAGTGATTACACGAATATCTGTTAGATTAAGGAATTATTACAGGCGTAAGGACTGCCACTGCAGGTGACAGAAGCTCTAAAAAAGAGGGTTTTAGATTAAAAAAATATCAGCCATGGGAGGTGTAAGCGAGTGTTTCTTGTGTTAAACGTTTTGCTCCAGGACTCCTTGCTCATGTAAGGCTGGCAGAGTCATTGCTAACCTTGTGAATGACCCTCTGCTGGAAGGGAATGACAAGAGGAGTTTCCTCTGTATAGGTCACGGTGTAATCCCAGAAGGGTCTGGTGTCCTCCCAGGTTTTTCACACAGACCACATGCAGCTCTGGAGGAGCAGATAAATACACACTGAGGCAAAAATACAAGGCTACAAGGTCTAATTTTTGGAAACAATTATGTTTATCCACGATCTTGCCTGCATTATGCTCCAGAACTGAGCAGTTTGTTAAAAATACTACTAAATGAGCTTCTGTTGGCCAGTTTCTTGTGTAAGGATTTGTTTGCCATGATGGCACATGAGTCTGCCATGCATTCTCTATTATCTCTGGCCACAGGTATAAACACAGGCAGCTGTGGCATCATTTTTGGGGTATGCTCTAGTGATCATCCTCTTATTGTTTGCCCAGTGGTCATGGCAGAACATTTGGTGTATTCAGAGGGGGGAAACATACAAACAATATGGCATTTAGAGAGACAGGAAAAACAGCCAGAACAACAGTAAACCCAGCCATTGGGTATTGTCTCTACTGCCCTCAATAAGCTCGAGATTGATCACAGAAGCAGTTCAATACTGCACTGCTGAAACTAATCATGAGGGTCTTTTATCAGAGATCTGGGATGCTTTTTGGCAGAGGGCATAGTGGCAGCCATAGTCGCTCTCAAGAATGCAGCAAGGAAATTAATGTTTACAACATAAAATACATCCTGGTGAAATACAGGGTGATTAGTTAACTGGGAAAGTTACTGGGAGATATGGTGAAGAATCAGAAATCACTAGATGTAGACCACCGTACAGCAATGGAGGTGCAAAGTCCAAGAGTTATGCAGTGCAGAGGTGTTTATCAACACTAGAAGACCCAAAGAGCACCCATTTGCCTTTTCTACCTATAAAACACACAGGAAAGCCAGTGCGTACCATCGGTGGGGCCAAGCTGAGGCACTTAAAGGAAACAGTGAGGCACTAAAAATGTGTTTCACTTTGACCTGGACCTCCTTCTGTAATTTCGCATTACGACAAATAGTGGCAGTGGTGGGATTATCCAGGTCATCCTGAGAGGTCTAGTGCTATGCCAGCCAAGAGTTATGATGGCAGCGGCGCGATTATCCACCACCACCATATCTTGCCATGTGAAACCATCAAAGGTCTAGGGAGGAGAAATGGAGATTGAGGTCGTTGAACACATCCCTAGACATTCGGTAATTTCACATTTTGACAAAGAGAAATGTTAACACTGCATTAAAAATGGACAAAGACATTTGCCACTGTTACACACTCTGAGTATACAATTGCTAGTACTGCCCCCTAGGGGGTGGATGCTATTACACACTCTAATAACATCAAGCTACACCTTGACGCTCTTAGCTTTAAGGTCTTAAGCTATTTAAAAGCCTTTTTATCCTCCATTCCAGGTAAACTGGTTTCATTATCAGGTAATAATTTTGGCTGGCGCTGTGGCTTAGTGAGTAGCCGTACTGCCTCTCAGTACATAAATTGCTGGTTTGAGAGTATCTGGTGGCCTTCCTGGGTGGAGTTTGCATGTTCTCCCTGTGACAAGAGTATTTTCTGAATACTCTACGATTCGCTTATGCCCTGCATTTTGTTGGTAACCTGTCGTGCATTTCAATCAGTGTGTGCCGGCAGGGAAAAAAGATGAATGAACTAAAAAAGTGGCTTGTCTTCATTTACGATTCTTTTTTTAATGCTTTGATCGTTAGCTTAAAAGCTCATCATGTGTGTGCTACTCATATCACAATTTCCATACCTTTCACACTTGTATTTGAACTAATACAACAATCTGAAGCAAAAGAACGGAAACAATATAGAAACAACTGTGTGCAAACTCTAGCTTTACTTCTTTTTGAACCACGACAGCTGTTCGTTTACAGTCAATTTTTTAAACCCTGAACCTACCCATGTTCCCGTGAGGTGAAGAGGTGTTCCAATCAAAACATTAATATTGAACGTATAAATATTCAGCATTGAACACTTTTGATGCAACCATTTTCTGTACCGCTTTACAATTCCTTTAAATATTTTATTCCGGTAATTTTAGAAACCGGGTATAAAACTCAAGCATATCTAGAATTTTCTGTTCAAAATCTATTTCATTTGTACAGCTGCTGCTCCATGTGCAACACTGATGGCAGAGCCACACGGGATGCCAGATACTACAAACCCCCTCCCCCTTCACTCACAACCACACACAGAGAATCGAGGGCTCCTGCATCTGTAATAGTCAGTATCATTGGCTGCTTCGTGTGCCCTATTTACTGATTCAAAACACACTCGCCATCAGACACAATGTCCGCATTATCATATTAAATGCCCTTCTTTTGCAGCTTGGTATATGGAGCATCTATACCTCACGCTGTGCTCTGTGACACAGTGGTGGTTTGTGCACAAAGATCTTTTTTGTGGCAGACATAAGTGCCATAGAAAATCAAAGCCTGGGTTTGACATACTGTGACAAATGCGTTGTAACAGGATTAACACTTTTCACGATGACAGCAGATCCAGCGGCTGAAGACAGGTGTCTTCAAAGTTCATTTGGAGGGGAGCAAACATAAAAAAAAATGTAAAATTCAAGAAATGTACATGTAGTTCATTTGACAAGACAAAGGCTGTTCGAATTGTTTCACGGTTTAACCTCATTCTTTATTTTCATGTATAAGCACCATCTAAAACAGGGATTAAGTGATAATGAATAAACAAACACTACAGGCAGCTTTTTCACAGATCATTAGAAGAAGTTTTGCTTAATGAGATACACTAATGCTCATTAGTCTGTACTAACAAGACATCTAATAGCAATATCATCAAATAATGTTGTTTAGGAGTTGAGTGAAAATCCCTGATGCTGTTAAACACACTGTATTGTAGAGTGATATAAATGCATTCATTATTAAAGTTACGGAGTTGTTATTCCTGGCGATAAAAATAAAAAAAGAAAGCATCATAAATACCTACAGCCACACTCAATCCACACTGCATTATTAATTAATTTAAAAAAAAATTGTTAAATTGCAAGATTTAGGAAAATTGTACCAAATGCATGCCATGATTACTTCAGGTATCCAGTACACAATAACTCAAAAAAAGCTGCTGTATGCACCATGGCCAACCATTATTTAGGATATGTATACAATCCCCCGACTCAAGAATATACAGAGCACTCGCCTATGGTGTGCCAGGCTGCCTTCGTCGTAGGCTGGTGCTGTCCCCTGCAGTCGGCAGGCCGGCCCGTATTATGTGGAAATTAGCGATTAAATAAAAATATTATAAAATAAAACAATTAATAATTATTGTGTTAGTGTGTTTTCTTTATTGTGCATTGTATAATGTAAAAAAACATAATAATAATAATAAATAAAATGCACTACTAGCAAGTCTGAAAAGGCTGCTGCTGGGTAATTTTCGTCCTGTACGTAACTTATTTTTAGGCGGCAATTGGCCAAAACAAAAAGTGTCCTGACTCCTTCGTGCTAACATGTCTAAAAGACAATCAAGTTTGCTTTCGTTTTTTAAAAGAAACGAAGACTCAAGTCATGTTGCTCCAAAGCAAGCCAGAACTGCAGTGCGGGCTGCTTCTGGTAGTACCAGTGCAGATGACCACAATGCTAACCGGGTTCACACAGTGAAGGGTGAGGCAGAGAAGCAATGTTCGAAAACGAGAGGACGAGGACAATGAAGATATGGCCATTGTGTGGGGAGTATTAAACAACTAAAAAGGTGAGTAAAAAGGCTAAAACGGCCATTTAACATGATATTGAAGATTAAGATAAATTGTGTTGAAAGTAATCTAAAGGTTTTTTGTGTGTATATGTCTTTAATTATGTTGTAAATGATGTATGTAAGTCCTGCTGCTTAAAAGTAGGCATGTTAGACACTGAACCATTGCGTTCTGTTTGTGTTCCAGCAACTGTTTTGGGCCAGCCCCCCTGTCCGTCACCCCAGTCCTGTTGTGTTCCAGTAACTTCAAATTTACAAATTAAGCACTGGTTATTTCTGTAGTACCGTAGAAAGAAGGACCTCATCAATGTTAAGTATTGTTCCTGCTGTGGACCCCTGGTGGTAATAGAACCAAAAATGTACAGTGTAGATTACGTTGTCATAGCAACTTCCTGTTAATGGCAAAATATTGAGTTTCGACAGCTGCAGTGCGCACCAAGTCAAAAAAGCTTCGCTTTTAAACACCCCATATCCTTTACGATAAGAGTGATTACATTTAGAGGTGAACAGATACAGATTTGTAAGAGTTTGTTAAACTGACTATCAATTTTGGAAGTAACTGACTGTCAATTTTGGAAACTCACTTCTATTGTCTTTTTTTATCTGTCCAGTGTTTCCCTTACCATTATATTAGGGGGGCGCCCCGCCCCCCCAACGGCACCCCCCGCCCCCCTTGAAGGTCAAGTTAATTTTATTTTATTTTCGTCGAATAACGACAGAAGTAATTTATATATAACAGGTCTTTGCTTTTTTCTTTTATTAAACTACATAGCATTATGTTATTTATACGATGGCATGTAATTTCTGTCTCAACGTTTGCGCGTTTACAATTGTCCTCCGTGTCGCGCACGGCGGAGTTCCACCCCGATGCGCGCGCACCGCGGAGTTCCGCTCCGATGCGCCCGCACACACACACCCATCAGCGGACAGAGAGAGACCGCGCGTCGGAGAGTATGTCGCAGCAGGCAAAAATATCCGCGTTTTTTAAACACTCCCAAGGTGGTGACGATGACAGCACGTGTTCTGCTGCGAGCAGCAGCCGGTGTGGCTTTCCTACTCCGAATCAAAGTACAGAAAAGAGCCCAAGTGCTGCATGTCTTGCCCCTGACAAGCAGCAAAAGTCTAGCCACCACAGAACGACAGGTTTTGACCCAGCTTGGCTGTCAGAGGCGAAAATACTCCCCCTGGCTGTACAAGACTGATCTTGGTAAGTAAGTAAATACACACAAGCATGAATGAACGAATTGATAAATAAATTGCTTAATTAATAGCTAGCTAGTTAGTTATACAATGGCATTTCCTGCTTTAAACTATCACTATGTTAAGATGATTTTTACTGTTGTTACTATCAGTTATCACTTTTAAAGCCTAACAGTTAATGTATTTACAGGTCAAAACAGACATTCGCAATAGGCTGCAAGGGGACCATCTTGCAGCCTGCATGCGGATCTCAATAAATGGGCCAGAAGTTTCAGACTATCCATACCAAGATGCTCTGGAAATGTTCTTTCAGAAGCCCAGAAAGATGCACTGCAGTGACAAAAGCTGCACACTTTGTGAATAATTAACATATTAAAATAAATATGATGTTTAGTGTTTAGTTCAGTGTACAGTTGTTTAGTTATTGTACAGTAATTGTTCAGACATTATAATATATTGGTATACTGCAATTAAAAGAAACATATAAACACTATTAAGTGTTTGTGTGAGTGTTTTGCCGCACCACCCATAACACCACAACCCCCAACCCTTTTAATTAAATAATATAAATTAGCGCGATATTAAGCGCAGCGAAACAATGTTCCTAGGCGAGTTTCCGCACGGACGCTATTGAGTGACGCACAGTAGAGCTGCACGCCGGGTAGCTGTGAGAAATGGACACAGAGAAAGAGAAGCCAGCGCTTGAAGACCCTCCCACCTCACTACGGTCTCGTGTTTGAGAACACTTTGGCTTCTCTGTTAAAATACATAACGGGATAGACGAGTGGATAAATTTAAAGTTGTATGCCGACATTGTTCCACGGAGATCGGGCAGGCAACACATCTAACATTTTCTACTGCTGGAGATATTGTCACTGCAACCAGATCTGTGCTCTCTTCAGAAAATGTGGATAGGTTAATCTATCCTATCTATCCTAACTAGTTGCAGTATTTCATTTTTTATTTAAAAAAATGTGTTTTTCTTTATAAAGAGTGCAATTTATTTAAAATATCACCCAAATGTGTCACTTATATATTTTATATTATATATTTTATGCAAGAATTCTATTGTGTTTTGGCAGCATTTCAAAATAAAGATTTTGTAAGAACCGAATGAACCGAACCGAACTCTCCAAGACACTGTACCGAACCGAATACGATTTTAGCGTACCATTACACCCCTACTAACAACTTCCGGCATCATGGCGAAACATTGCAAATCAACAAACGGCCAATCACGAACCATTTAACAATGTCAAAAAGCTCATCAATTTAACATTGCAGAAGCGACTGGTTGAGACCGCTGAAGTTTCAGAGAGGTCACATGAAATATCAAGGAGAAATTATATTTGAAAAAAGCCTGGAATTGTACAAGAAAATGTAAAATAACTGACTCCCTGTCGGTATTCGGAAACCTGCTCCCAATAACTTCTTGGTCTTTTACAAAAGGGTTCCAATTTTCAAACCTGCACTTCACTCCAAACAGACATTGAAATAGCAGTATAAAACTGCAGAAAATTTGATATTTCATGTTCCCACTAGGTGGCACTATAATTGGTGCTGTAGGTTGCTATATAGCTTTGTTCAGGCATGAAGCGGTCATTTTTAGACGTTTTTGCAAAGTACTCAACCTCATGTTGATTTTGCAGTTACTTATATTTACGTCTTGGTATCCTACACATGTGTGCCGAACTTCATCTGCGTACAACAGGAAGAGTTCTGATGTGTATGTGAAATTCTGTCTTTTCGAGCACGGCTAGACCATCAAAAATGCACTGAAAGCCATAAAATAATATTGCTCTGAGCAAATACAATCGGGTTCTACACACCTTCGGTGCTCAAGCCCTAAACATCACAATTTTTTTGCAGATATCAAACATTAAAGCTAGTTTTGAAATAAGAAAAGCATTATTCAAGCAGAGAGGACCCATAAAAAATATTTTTCTCTGCATGTTTGGGTTGCATTGTTGTGTGTGAACACTGCAGGCTGAACTTGGACTGCACACTTAAGGAAGTCCTGCAATATTAATGTTCTTAATGGAGGAACCAAGTAGGAAACTTAACAGGATTTTTTTTTAGCTTGGACTCAAACGCAAAAGGCTCTTGAAGTAGAATAAAAAAGGATTTTTCTCTCACTGTCTTGTGAAAACCACTTTATCTAAAGAGGGGAACCCCCCACAAAGGATTCATTGTCCAGATGATGGAAAAGAATGTTTTTTTTAACAAAAACATTAATATTAATAATCTTTTTTTTATTATTTATGAAGTATTCATTACGTATAATTTGCACTATGCACTAAAATGGCCAGATTTGGTAAATAATATAATAAACAAAAATTGCAAGGTTGCAATGCAGGTTGAAACCCAGTCATGACCCGAAACAGAAACAGCTGTGTAGGGGGATTAAAACACAAGCTATGTAGGAGGCTTGAGCACAGTAAAAAGAAATAAGGTATTTATACGACATTTTCTTCTAATGATGAAGATTATCAGATGAAATTTTCAGTGCCAGGGTTTTTAGAGCAGAATGTGACAGACTTTAAGCTGAAACCTCACAATTATTTAAAAAAATTGGTCATTCAGAAAGCAGACCTAAAGATCTCTTAGCAGAAAATACTTTATTTATAATAAAGATTATGTTTTTTCACCAATAACTAGATAATCAGACCCCAATGAACTCCTACAATTCATGATCCCTGAAATCAAACCTTTTATGAAGAAATCAAGAATTTTCTGAAGCTAATTTTTCCGAAGTTAATTTTGTTCAATCACTGTTTATAAAAGTTACAACTGAGAACTTCTGCAAACAAAGAACTGCATTAATCTCTTAGATAAAAATCTTCTAACTGGGATACTGTGTTATCTCTGAACGTTTTCACTACGTACGCATGCGGAGGAACACTTTTAGATAAAAATAGCTGATCTACAAGAACAACGTCTCAGATAACCTTATTATGTAAAGACCCCAAACGAAGTTGTGCAGATTGCAGCCTCATTAGCATGTCAAATATTATCTAATGATGTTCAACTTTAAATACAATTCGTCAAAACATAAAGTGAAGAAAACTATCAATAAGTGCAGACATGAAACACTTCACATCAAAAACACACAAATGTTGTGCTAGCTACCCTGAAAGGTTAAACCCTTTAAAACATAACTCTAACTATTTTAAGATTTGCCTTTATATTTTTAAATGCCCATTAAACTGCAACCATAAACGATAGAGCACCAGTTATTTTTGCATATAAAACTAGAATCAGAGGAGTCAAATCAGCTTATCAAACATTAATCATTCCCAGAGAACAGTTCTATTTAACCAGTAAAATATAAATAAACACAATAAATAAACACAAAATAGCATGCACAATTTTATATTCACGTAATATTTTATGTATAAATTTTGTGTGTGTTGTTAATGACTTCCCTTCTTTTTTTTGCTAAATTACAACCCTACAGTGGTGTGTAAAGTGATACAGCAGATCCACTATTAAGGAAAAACAGAAAAAAATATATATTCTTTATTTTTTATAAATTTGACACTCAAATCTTTCCTTTATTTTGGGAGTGGACTGTTTATTGAACAGTAAAACGTACTTCATGTAAATGTAAAACTTATCGGACATGGTTCTATGGCAGGTCATAAAGGTATAAATTAATATGCCAATATTGTGAATAAATCTGTTCCCAATTTATCTTGAACATAATACAGCGCACCCTATTTCCTTCGAGAAAACTACTCAAGCAGCAGAAGCGAAATTACCTCCATTTGAAGAAAATTACTTCAGTCGTCTCAAACTGCTGACAGAACTAGTGAAACTTGACAAAAGCCATTTCCTTTTTGATTGAAATCTTGTCCATTTACAGTAACATGAAGATCGCATTGTTGCAAATACACTGCGTATAGTCTCCATAGAGTGCAGAGATTTCCTAGAGTAGATTACGTTTAATGCACACAAGGTCCACCGACCAAGTGTGAATGTATGTGAGTCTCGAGGCTGCTGCTAGTATTACAAGTTCAGCAATAAGAAATCACTCCTTTGATCATTTCTTTAAATAAACTGTGATGAAATAATAAAACATCTATTGAAATAATCATAACTGGTTGATTTTAAACTTGAAAAGCTGCTGCACAGAGGCAGTGAGCGTCTTAAAATATACACCAAGCATCTTTGAGGTTTATGTACTGGGTTCTGGTCCTCAAAACACTAATCCGCCGTGGCAGAAATGCAGCTCATTTGGATAAACCATGAATTATCTTCAGCAGAAGCTCAAAAAGGCAACACTATGAAATTCTCTGGTTTCGCGCTCACGTCACCCATCTCTAGCGTTGGACAGCATCAACACCTCTCTCTTTCTGAGATCATATGAGGTAAAAAAGCATGTTTTCTGCATGCTCTGTATAATGAACCCCCTCAGTACATTTCAGTATACAAATATTCATGAACAACAGATATCAAAGACTCAAAATCCTTTTGGTTTGTTACAATTTGCCATTAAGTAAAGCCTTCTGAAATAACCTTCGTTGACAAACATTTCTGTGGCAGCCCATTCAGAGCTCCTTTCCTCTCAAAATTAAGGCTGTCCTGATCCAATATTGATCGGATCTCTGTCTTAGCACCTTAACGTTGCAGTAAAGAAGGAAGACTCCAGCATGTAGAGACCACGCGACCCGAGGAACAAGTAGAAGACATGTCGGCTGGGTGGCAGTATTTGTATATAGTGGTACCCCGAGATACGAACTTAATGCGTTCCAGGGTGACGTTCGGCTCTCGAACATTTCGTATGACGGAGCAAGTTTTACATGTAAAACACCTAATCCGTGCAATGGCTCTCAGAAAAAACAGTATAAGTAGATGAAAAAAATGAAGACCTTTCATATCTCGAACATTTCGGAACTCGAAGCATTCGTATCTCGGGGTACCACTGTATATGGTTGGAAAAAGACATTGCATGCAAATCATGCACAAATTTCACGAGGACGCACATAGACAAAATTAGCCCTTGTCAGTGATGAGTAATGTCGGGTTTAAACGTTTAATCAAGCACATCGACGTTACTTTATTATAGAGGTTATATTTCATTTTTTTTTTACTATTATTTTCATAACAAAAGTAAACGGTTCATACATACAGCTTCTGACAATTTCTAACATTCCACAAAATCCGTAATGGAAGTATGTATATGTGTCGATGTAGTGTTGAATATCGGATCAATGTCTGTATCGGCCGATAATAATGGCTGCAATATCGGTGCAATATCGGAAGTGAAAAAAAGGATTTTGAGGATTCATATAATCGTAAATATGACAGATTACGTCAGTACCTCATCATGTGACATAATAGTAAAATATGCAAATTCTGACAATTAAAAATGTCAATGTTTGAGTCAAAAGGATGTAAATGGTTGTTTTGATGGATGTTTGAAGTGTCAAAAGTTAGCTTTATTAATAAATAAAATGGCACCTTTCACCACATTCTATAACAAGAAGTATGTATTGGTCAACATTAACTTAACTAGCATATGTGGGATAAAACAGTGTGGACTTTTATTGAAAAAGGAGAATAAAAAGTAGTGTATCATAAGAAAACTGCTAGGTAAGGTGCATATAGCAAGTGATGAGGCCTCTGGGTTTATGAGGCATCATCTTACCTGAAATAAATTAAGGCTGGTGTGGGAACCATCTTTCCGTGAACACAAGCCTCCTGGTTAATGAGAAAGTTTTTGTGTAATGTGGCCCTCCCAGCATGCCACGGGAACGTGATGAAAATAACTGAGGGCCATTTGCACATTGCTTTGATTCAGCGAGGAGGCTGAAATTAGCATTTAGCTTTCAAATCATTCATTCTAGTGGCAGCGACTGGCAGAAAATGGCTGGCTCATTAGAGGGCGACATTTGAGGCCTGCGTCAAATTCATGATGCATTCGTTTCAACCCTGCAATCACATTTGCCTTTCAAACATGTGAATGAACAGAAAGAAGACGCAAAATGAGAGGTTTAGAAAGACTTCCTGTGTTTCACATCACAAGCCATTTCTTAAAGATATTTATAGCACAAAACTGATTTAATACTAGGAGCTGGAGTACATTACAGAATCATAATTATGGATTAATGAAATATTACATTTCTTATGGAGTGTACCACTTCTCGTAGATGAAGAAATAGGTGATGATTAGTGATATAATAGGTTTTGGTTTCATCATGTCATAAAGAGGCTGAGTTTTGCACACTGAGGTAAAAGCGGCGGTTTTCTCAGTCAATAAGTCTTTTTTTTACAATTCAGACACACTGTAGCTCAATTAGAATCAACTGAGTAACATATAATGTACAGGAGTGGTTTGGAAAAATTTGTAACTGATATGGCCGCACTACGAATCATTTGAAAATTAATACTATAAGGTAAAAAATTAGGTAAAAACATAAAAGCACATTTTATAATTTTTTATGTGGATTTATGTCAACTAGCGCAGTTAATTGTTAAAAAAAACTAACTACTTATTTGCACTTTTTTATCTTTGATTAATCTCATTTAAAAAGACAAACTTTCAGATATGTAAATGTAAAATGTAAATAACGTAAACTGAGTAAATTAAATGTGATTTTTTAAAAGAATTTTTTGTATAACTTGTGACAGATTTACTCATGTAAACAACATACCTGAAACAAACCATCAATAGCCTCCAAATTAGTTTGTTGTTCAGAAAAACAAGAAACAAACACAAAATTAAACATAAAAAAGCCTTGTATGGAAAACAACAAAAGAGGTCTTCAAAGGAGGAGGAATAAACTAAATGAATGAATGACCAGGATTTGTTCACAAGCTCACTCAGTCCCACGCCAAGCTCATATAGCCGTGGGAACACAAAACACCTGTGGAGTAATGAAGCCAGACAGCGGGGAAGCACAGAATGAGCGGGAGAAACACAGGAGAAACTGGCAGAAAGACAGAAAATAAAAGTAATAATATAACAGACTGTGACAAAGAGCCCCTCCCTGGTGTTATCAACACTTCTTTGCATGTTGAACAAACTGAATTACAAAAAAAACTACAACCCTGATAATGCATAATTTTTTTTAAACTGGTTAAATGTAAAATTAACTGCATGTGTTAACGCACTAATTTTGACAGCACTAAAGTTTTACATTACATTTGTAACTATTTGTAATTCCATTGAGATGCAATTCAATCTGTTTTTAAAAGCAAATCTTATCTTACATGTTTCTCTTCACCGGATTCTTAAGTCTCACGCACTGTACATGTGACGCACACATTTTGCGCTTTTCAAATGCTCATAGTGTTGAGGTGCTCGAGACCAACTTTCTAGGGTCTCGGTCTTGTCACAGAACCGACAATTGGGGTCTTGGTCTTCTCACAGTCTCGACTCTCTGTGATGTCGATAATGTCTCTGCGTCTCTGATCTCGGTTTAGGCCTCAACATGAGTCCTGGTGACTTTAATCCAAGAACAAAAACGCAAGTGTTTCATCAAATAAAACAATAGTATAGCCAATTTTTTCTCGTCTCATCTCAGAAACCTAATCAGCAGCATATTTTGTTAAAACAAACAACATATTCTTATTTATTTTCTCACTGACAACATAAACGTTCTGTAATGTTAGCCATACTCCACTAGAGTTTCAGAACAATTTAAAAATGTCAACAAAGTTATGACCTTTGGCTTTAAAGAGAACAATGAATATCTGTACAACTTCCATGTAAAAAATGTAGCAAAACTACCTCGTCTGAGACTTCTGGACAAACGTCTTTATTCACCAGACAGAGAATATATATATTAGCCCACTAACATAAAATAATAGCAATGTCTGTTATTTGCGATTAAAAAAAAAAGTCTTGACTTGTTCTCGACCAGTCTGTAATCTCGGCTGGGTCTTGGTCTCGATGCTCTCCTGTGAAGGCTGGCTCTTATCGGAAACAAATCTTGATGTAAGCATTCTCGTATCATGTACAACTCTAATTATTGGAAGACGCTCTTGATCCAGCAAATCAGAAGTAGAAGAGGGTGGGACTTTTGCTTCTCCTCGAGCAGGTCTCAGACTGCTTTTTTAGTCCACTTTTGGTTCAATTTGTTTGGGCAGGTACGAAAGAATCAACCAATATAAAAATAAGGGAAAAGTAACTCTAGTTCGAAGAAAACAATTCAGGTTTGAAAGCACCCTCGAATTCCTTTTTGTTTGCTAGCTTTACACAGAACATTGTTAAAGTTTCACTTTATGTTGCATTTCAATGTAATATATTTCACTTTATGCTGTCAATTATTAGATTTTTACTTTTTTTTGTTTATTGATGAAATGGCAAGAAGAATATAAATGGTATTTAAAAAAAAAAAATAATAATCCCCAAAACACAAACACCAGCTCTCTTGGGAAGAGTCCCCTATCGCAGGAAACAAAAGGTGACTGCCTTACTAGTAACCATGTCCGTACACAAGCCAAACCCCCACCTGCAGCTCCATCTCACAGATGAAAAAAAAAGCGAAACAAGTTAAAAGTGGCGCAGTTCAAACAAAACATGAGCGTGTGGTTTTATTTCTATACATAATAGTCAGTTACCATCAAAAGGTCCTGAGAATCCATCCTTTCATATGGAGAGCGTCTCATCCAGTCAACTGCTTTGATACAAACACTCTCTAGGAAGGAACTGAAGTGCAGCCTTTATTCTCGACCGTACTTCCACAGGTGAGTGAATGAGTGATCAGGATGGAAGCAGACAGTGAGGAACATAATTGCCCATGAAAGACACTCATTTACAAACTGACAGCCGATTTCAAAAAGAATGCGATGTGTAAACATATTTTGTTATAACGAGATATTTAAATTATCCAGCCAGTGTTAAAATAAAAATCTGCTATGTAGGGCTGCAACAACTAATTGATAAAATCGATAATAATCGATAATGAAATTTGAACGCCGTTATCGATTAGTTGGCCTAAACATAGATACACAGCCGCCGGCGAAATGGAGTGTGAGATCATTTGATGATGGTGAGCTAGATGCTATGCCGGGCCGAGCTCTCAAGGAATGGAAGCATTTAAAGTTTACTTTCATACATAAATAACACACTGATTTATGGTTTTATATAGTCGTAATAATAATAATCGTCTAACTAAAATAATAATTGCAGACCTACATCTAAGACAAAAAAAAATAATGATGAAGTTTTTATTATTTGGCAAAAACTGCAGTTTGAGTCAACCCCTTTCTATGCAGCCTGGGCTTGTTGCTGCATGCTTGAAGAACAGAAGACCACCCATATGCTTCACCAGGGAGCATTCCATGACTCAAATAAACAAATCAACAACTGATTTATGCTTGGGTGGTCGTGGCCAAATCTAGAAGCCAGTGAAAACGAGTTCAAAACAACAAAAGAACAGTAGTCCAGGATGCATCTCGAGGAATGTGGGAACAAGAATGATGAAACAATTGAAATTCATTTTTAACTTAATAAAAAAATCTGATTTTAAATGCATGTGTACCGTACTCCACGAAAATGTACCATAGGTCACATATAGTAATGACAGCAAAACATAACTAGAAACCAAATCTCACAGCAAGTGCTCCCTTCTTGAAGTGAATTTCAAGAATCTAATACAGCAATTATTTAAGCCTTAAAGTGAGTTAATAGTGTAACAGATTAGAATTTGTTCTCGCAAATCATTTCACAAACCAATATTTTTAACCCTTAGAAGTCCCTGCACACACAAAATGCAAAAATGCCACAAAGGCACAAAAGTGCATGAAATAGACTATAAAAAATTTTTTAAACAAATTTTCCCATTGTTTTGACATTGTCCTTGTTTTTGGGGGGGATTTATGAATTTTTATTCAGTCTAAACAGTTTGGATTTTTGTTATACAACATAAAAACTGTTTGTTGTAAAAAAAAAATAAAAATTAACAGTAAAACTTACAATACAGTACAAAACTTAGAATACAAAACAATTTCAGTAATGTTGTGGAATTATTGTGTAACGTGTAAAAAAAATAAGCTGGGATCGTAAAAAAATAATATCAAGTATTGCAACAAAAAATATTTTAGAGATAATTTATTAAATTCCTTACCATTGACTGAAAAAGTTTAAGTATATTGAACCTAGAAAACTGCTTCTCAGCCTTTTTTTTTCTGTTGAAAAAAGTTTTTTTTCTATTCAGAAAAACCTTCATGTGAGCACGAAAACAAGTCATAAATATGAATAATATTAAGTGCAAAACAGAGGAGTAACTTTAAGCAACATTTAGCTCAAAACCAGCTGCAAAATGTTTGTTGAAAGGGTGAACTGATGAGTACTCTTCAGAGTAAAGTTAATTATTTGATAGAACGTTACCTATGTAAAACATGCAACAGCATTCACTTGATAAAAAATGCTACTAGATAGCTAGTTGATCATAAAACAGGTCAAATCTGAATTTATTTGAATTTAATGAAAAGTGGATCAGAATTTAAACTCGATTAGAAAATTTGATCAACTCCACTTCTGCATAACCCAAGTGGGTAATGCAATCATTTGTATTGAATAAAATGTCACCGTGTTGCTACAGTGCATTACCAAGCAGACTTTATTCCTCTGTCATACTCCAGAAGATGGATTTTTAATCGATAATCAGGCTCTCTATGTTGGTTACTAAATAAAATACTGAATGCAATGCCTGGCTGTCCTTCCATCAGCGACAAAATACAACACACCCATTGAACCTCTATTTCAACAGGATCTTATTCTGTGTTCCTCTGAGTGCTGAGTTCAGCAGTTTGGAGTTTGTTTTTTTAAATGCCATTTAAAATGAAAGCAGACTTGTAACCTTGTGGGCAAACCCCCTGTACACCAGAAAATATAATGGAACACATCACAAAACTTGCTGATCTCCTCCACTGCCATTTTGAATCACCATCATTTCATCAAGTCGCAAGAAAAAGGGGAATAGTATTTTCTCTTCTCCCTTTTATTTAGAAAAATATACTGACCAACAACAACGTCGTGTTCCTTTCGAAAACTCTGTCCTTCACACCAACAGTGATACACATTCATACCCATAATCTTTTGCCAGTTTGAAAATAATTAGACCCTTACAACGATTCTCAAACCCCCAACCTGAATGCAACAGGACGCCAATGAATCACACAGACATTCTCCATGTTTTCGTCATTACATGTCAATAGCTGATTGAACAATTTGCACATGCGATACCTTAATAGAAAATGTGAGAATCTCAAATTCATATTTTTTTTAGGATTCATATTTTGTCACTTATATGAAATTAGGCAAGTATTTTGTTTAAGTTAGCTATGAGAGGGCGGCATGGTGGCATTCCTGTTAGAAGGTTGCCAGTTCAAGGCTTGCCGGTGACCTTCCTGGAAAGAGTTTGCAAAGGGTTTCCTCCGGGTACTCCGGTTTCCCCCATAACCCCCCAAAAAACATAAGGTTAGTTTAATTTAATCATCTAAATTCCCCTTAGGTCTGAATGTGTGACTGAATGTT
Organism: Danionella cerebrum; assembly: GCA_007224835.1. Classification (NCBI taxonomy): domain Eukaryota; kingdom Metazoa; phylum Chordata; class Actinopteri; order Cypriniformes; family Danionidae; genus Danionella; species Danionella cerebrum. The sequence goes on along the minus strand of SRMA01025222.1, from coordinate 139,795 downwards.
GCCCTGGAATGGACTGGCGACCTGTCCAGAATGTACTCCGGCCTCTCGCTGTGCTGGGGATAGGCACTGGCAGACCCCTGTGACCCCAAAAGGGAATAAGAGGGTTGGAAAATGAATGAATGAATAGATATGAGAGGCTTCATAAAGAGCTGCAAACACCTCTAAGGTAATCTAGCGAATAGCTCACATGCTAACTACATGTTACTCTTGGAACAGATATTCCATAACGTACAATATTTGTTAACTGAATTTCAGCTGAAATAGTTTAGTTTTTGCCAAATAAATGACATTAAAATCCACTGATTCTAAATGTACCCATCATTCTTTCAGGTGAGGCCAAATATCTTTAAGGACTTTTATAAACAAGAGAGACATTGTGAAGATGCTGAAAGTACAACATTGTTTGCTTCAAAAGCATTTATTTAGTCATATTATTTAGCCTTTGAGTATGACCTTGTCCTTTTAATGCCCATCCTGGTCCTTACATTCAGAGCACAACATGGGCAGGCGCCGCCCTACATATGTGACCTGATTCAGCCCAACAGATCAGCGAGAAGCCAGAGATGTCCAGAACAGAACCTTTTAACTGTCCCCCGGACCCACTTCAAGACCAAAGGAGACAGATCCTTTCAATCTGCTCCCAGACTGTGGAACACGCTTTCTGGAGTTGTTTCAAGCTAATTGTTTGGTGTTCAGTTGTTAACTCCAAATCCATTTTCAGAAAAAAAAAAGTTGCAACTAGTGCAGAAAAACCATTAAACATTAAAAAATAGGCTTCCTTGGCAATATACTCTGTATTATCATCCCTAAGAGACCCTCATAAATGTACTTTTAAGTTTGACGGTATTTTTCCTTTTGAGAATTGCTCCAATTATGTTGTGGCCTGTCTCCAGCACAATGTACTTGCTTGTCCATATCACATTACAAGAAATCCCATATAGGGCTCTCAATTTTATTTCATTTTGTTACATATATTTTCGTTAAACTGCAATAATCTTGCTGCCAGAGAGTTGACTACATTAACCAAATCACTGTTTTCACAATCCTTGTAGCTCTACAATTTCAACTCTAAAAGATTAAGACATCTTCCATTTGAGAGAATGTGAATCTGTAATAAAGCATAAAGAATATATTTTTAAGTCAAGATGGAGGCTGGCTGAGGTACGTGTGCTATGCTAACAGGGAAAGAAGTAGGCAAAGAAGCATTCAACTTTCTCTGAAAAAAAAAATGTTTTAAATGCATATCAATACCATATATTATGAGTAGAAACATAACTCTTGAGTTATTGTTACTATTATTATTATTTTTTCAAAATTTAGTTTTCTGTTTTTCTGTTTACGCAAGCCAAATTTTGTTTTTCTATTTCATATCTTTTCGCTAACTATATTCCGTTAACCAGAATCTGCCGTGTGTTAAACACAGAGAGTAAAACAGCAAACATTTCTGTGGAGTGTGCATTTAGGTGCAGCGCTGCACACCATCAGTAGCAAGAGAAGAATTTTTTTGATTCACAGCTACAGTCAACTGTGAGGCCAATTGGATCCAGAACAAAGCAGGAGTTCATCCTTATCTCCTGCTGCCAAAATTCAGGTAATTTAAGGCTTTTCCTCAGCGTGTTGTGATTGTTATCCATGACAGGCATTACACATACAAAAGAAACTGTGACAGTCCGCCATCGATCTATATTACACAGTTTCCAACTTTTATTAAACAGACTTGAAATTCCAGCTACGCTGTGATACTGTATAAACAAGCACTGACCTTTAAAAAACCAATGTAATACAGACAGACTGATTTTTTATCACTTTGCACAATGTCTCAACCATTTTTTGAACAGGTTTCCCATGAAAGTTTCAGGGTTTAAGGCTTTCATTTGATATATTTTAAGGGTTAAAAAGCAAGTCAGTCTTGGAGCATGCTGAACTTTTTTGGGGTCAATTTTCTGGTTAAATTACTTAATTTTGGCTTATTTTAAGGATAAAAGAGGGTACTGGAGCCTCATTTTAATGTTCAGGTTAAATACATTATTTGAGGCATGTTTGGCAAAAAAAATTGATCCTGGAGAAAAAAAAAACAGTACAACCTTTTCAACAAAAAAAATGAAAAAATTACTCAGAGACCGTAATTAATTCACGACTGATCATTCCACAATAACTATCGCCACCGATAATTATCGGCCCATATTGGAAAAAAAAAATCATGGCATACAGATAATTTTTATAATTATAATGCTGTCTCTGCCCTCTTCTTCTTCCTTTTTTTTCGCTGTTAAGGTGCTTCGGTTTTGCCCCGCCCCTCCCCTGCCAAAGTAGCAACCCACTCGCAAAAACACTTCATTGTGAATTATCTCTTTTCAGCAGAGTTATTTAAGTTTCTGTTTAGGTATGCTCTGTTAGTTGTAGTTCTGGGAGTTTTAGTTCTGAAATTCTGGCTAATGTGCACAATGACCGCCAGTCTCTAGTCAGACAGACAGACATGACATTGTTCCAATGAGAATTAAGAGCTTTCTGTTTGTGACCTGGGTTGGAAAGGGGCATAAATAAAGTACAAAAGGCACCAATGAGTTAGTAAATCTCATCACTTTTGCAAGCTATTGAATCCACTGTAAATGTGTAGAAATAACAATGTCCACCACACAATCCAGTGCTGAGAAGCTGTGTATGCTAATGCTTTCTCATTCTGTTTGCATTAGATAAAGTTAATAAAAAAGGTTTGGATCAATTTCTTGCAAATATTGTAGGGGTTTTATTCATTCTCATGGCGTTTTGTTGACATTATTAACCGATTTCAGGTGTTTTGAGCAATGTTGGTTGGGTTGGTTAGCATGCTGGGTAACATTTTCTTAACAAGTCTAAGTTAGTGATTGGGATGATGTCATCGTCCATCACAATGTTTCAAACTGGACATCGTCGATTCCAAAATTGCTTGACATCTCCCAAACCTTGCGCCGATAACTTATCGGTATCGGTTATAAGAAGTTATCGGATTTAAAAGAACGTTATCGTGCATCCCTTATCCAGGGATTTTCCGAAACTAAGGTATCCAAGCCCCTTGCTGAGGATGAAGACACTTGACTTGTATATCTCTCTGTATTGCCACACAGCAGTGTGATTGCCGGGGTACTGGGATGGAGCCGAAATTTAAGTGCATGCACAAAATCTTCATTTAGATTCATCCTCTGAAAAAATCTGTCTCTTTAATTTTCCGAAACAACCCATGCACAAATCTAACCTGATAAAACCTTGTGCACGAAATCAAATCAGACACCATCTGTGGCAAATCCATCATGAAAGAAAAAAAAATTATATCCATTCTTTATTTACAAGACAGGGAAACCCCAATGGAAAAACACAACAAAGCCATCAGAAACAACACATTATAAATTATTCATTTATTTATTCATTGCCATTCAAAGTGTGGAATTATGTAAATCATCAAAGACTGACCTTGTTCTTCAATTGACAGGTTTTTGGGAGGAAATCAGTAGAGCGAAGCAGCAAATAAGAGCAGTGCAGTACAGTGTCATCTAGTGGATGCCATAACGCATGATTTATGACTGCAACATGCTGATAACATTTATTACATTAACCACCGCAATAAATCTCATGAGCTGATACAGTTTTTCATCTGCAGTCTACATCAATAACAGTTCCCTCTTCTGCTTCTCACATCAACCTGCATTCATAGCTTTGTTTGTTTTTGTGAAAGACATTTCCAAGTTATTACAATCGTATTGTATATGTATTATTTAATGTTACAGTGAAATACATCATATAATTAATCATGACATTATCTCATAATCCTCATATACCTCAGATCTGCAATACGAAATGGCTTTAAGAAATTCATCAATTCAAGATTAGTTTAGACTGTTTAGAAATGACATTTTATTTAAATAAAAGAGCCAGTTTATAAATTAATCTTGCCCTTACTAGGGGGAAAGAAACCAGCTTTGGTATAGAAAAGTATTATTCTTCACAAGAATCCCAAATTCCCCTTGTAAAAAAATGACAAAGTATATTGTATTTGAATTTTAATGCACAAAAAAAACTGTAATATTTATATAAAAATTAGTTTTGAAGCTTTAAAAACTCAGCTGATCATCAGAATGTCAGTAAAATACACGGTTCATGGGTCTGTAGTGTCCGTTATCTGGGTTATTTGGTGTATTTTATGTTATAGACATAAAATACACAAGCTGGAGGTGTTTTTTTTTATATATACAGTGGTACCCCGAGATGCGAACTAAACAACAGTATAAGTAGATGAAAAAAATGGAAAACCAGAGAAAAATCAAGTAACGTTTCTTCAATCCTTAAATCTACACATTGTTAATGTAATAAATGATAATAAAACAGAATAAAACACATGCAAAATACGTAATACGTACACAAATGTGAAACCTTACCTTGAGAGTGAAGCGATGTGTCGGAGGAGGTGGAACGGGTGGCAGAAGACATTACAACACCACGTATGAAAGTAAACTTTCTTGAATTACTAACACAAGTCGATTTCACATTTTCACACAAACTCATTTTCAAGCACAAGCATAAAGAATACAGAGCGTGTGAGATGGGATGGAGAGACGCTACTAAGAACGCGTCACAGGGTTTCTCTAAGTTGCGCTACAGAACAGCACTTTCCATGTTATAAACATTATTTCTTTTTCAACACCTTGACTCTAACATTTGTTATAGCACATTATTAGTAATCTATACGTAATGTTTCGCTCGGTTTAAAACTGATTTCAAGTGTTTTAAGGCATATCATACCCCGTATCATACACTTTCTTCAAAAGGAGAAAGGAGCGCAAAGACGCGGAAGCACAGCAAAACGTGAGCATGACAAATAAGTTGAAATTATAGCAGAAATGTTTGTTATTGTTCGTATCTCGAATTTTTGTATCGTATCTCGAAGCAAGAAATGTCCCGCGAGACCTTTTGTATCTCGAACATTTCGAAACTCGAAGCATTCGCATCTCAGAGTACCACTGTATAAATAAGTGTTATACAAAAATGACCAGTGCAACTTTCAAAACAAAGAATGGATCTCAATGCAATTGAGAAATGGCTGTAAGTAAAATTTCCTTCTCAGAAATACTTTTGGAAGCCACTCATTTACAAACAAATCCTTTAAAAGTCGCGAGAGGCCAGAAGAACAAGCTATTTAACAGGCACTGACGGCCTAAATGAAACCAGTGGTTGAGAAGCTGACAGCAGCTTAATGGAGACACTGCAGAGTAATCACAGTGTCACGAGGAAGACGTAATGACCAGAGAGAGAGAGAGAGAGAGAGAGAGGGAGAGAGGGAGAGGGAGAGCGAGAGAAAGACCTAGTGGTCTGTGCTGTAAACCAACTTCACTTGTCCCACTACACATGGCGGTTAATCTATTAGGAATATTTTGGGAAAGTTACTACTTTGTCAAGATGCAGCCGTAGTTCCGGGTGAGAAAAGAGTCAGGGTATGAGGATGCACTGTAGATGCCAATTTTGTCATGACAAGATCCACTTACAGAACAAGTATTTAATTATTGCAAGTAATCTACCGTAACGGAGCTAGAAACGCTGCACTTTTGTTTTCAGCAGAAGGCCTCACGCATGCATTTCATCAGAACTAAATAATTTATACTGTCAACAGAGAAGGGCTGTCACCGAGACAGACAGAGAGACCTTAAGTCTGACAGGAGAGATGTGTTGAATTGTTATTGTTTTCCTTAATATGGTCAGTTAACAGTATAATAATTGTTTAATTGTAAAATTTGTGCATCTAATAAGAAGAACAGTCAGGAACAAATGATCAAACAGCATAAAACTCATTATTAAATCTGTATCGGACAGATTTATTTGTATGAAGCAAAACACAAATTCATCTTTATGTATTCTATGTTTGGCTCTAGATTTGAATTATTCTTTACAGCAGTTGATGAACGCTGCCATCTAGTGAGAGATCCTGATGAGAGCTACCAAATGCATTTCACTTCTATCCATCTCATCTTCCCTGAGAACAGTGGAGATAGACAGACGCAGTTCAAGAGCTAGACGACACACACAATAAAAGCAGTCTACCACATGCTTAAAATTAACCGTCAAATACAAACAGCTCAGAGCAGCAGTTCGGATGAAACATGGTTTTTCAAAGAAGCTTAATTTCCCTAAAATATAGGGTTTTGCCATTTCTCAAGCCCAAGAGAACCATAGGCGTTATACACTAATAATAGGTTAATGCGAGCTGCAGTCACTTCAAAAAGCTTCAGTGGTTGTGGGTGCTACCAGTGTGAGAAAAGTTTAATCGTTAACTCTCCTACCTAAGTGATTGCTTGTGACCTACTTTAATTACTAGCCCTTCTGTCCCCCGAGCCATGGATTGAGCCCATATTTTGAGTTTAAAAGGTTCATTGTTTAGTTTCTGGCAAAAAAAAAAGGTCAAAATATACTTTTCATTTCATTCATTCATTTTCCAACCCACTTATTCCCTTTTGGAGTCACAGGGGTCTGCCGGTGCTCATCTCCAGTGCACTCCAGTACAGCCTGGACAGGTCACCAGTTCATCGAAGGGCAACATTCACTCACCACTCACACATTCACAACTAAGGGGAATTTAGATTATTGAATTAAAATAACCACATGTTTTTGGGATTGTGGAGGAAACCAGGGTACCCGGAGGAAACCCACGCATGCACAAGGAGAACATGCAAACTCCTTCCAGGAAGGTCACCGGCGAGCCTCAAACTGGCAACCTTCTAACTGGAAACCTTCTAACCGTGCCACCCTTATTTACTTACCGCAACTGTTAGTGTCATACTTCCTGGTTGTGATTGGGAATGAAACGTAACAAAAATTCGTAACAAAAATTTCACATTTATATATTTTTTTCAATTTATAATTGAAGTAATTATTTTGATTCTTGTTCTTCTGTAATACTAAAATTTTTGAGGTGTGGTTTATCGAAAGAAAGTGTTATTTCAAAAAACTCAAACAAAGGGTTTTTCTAACTCGCCATACATCTCTGAAGTTGAGTGATAGTTGCACAAAATGCACAACCTTCCCTTCATTGATGCCTTCTGATTCTAATGGTGAAAGAATTGTTTCGATGGGTGTAATCGCTTTTAAGCAATCCTTGATTTTGTGAGGTGCAGTATTACATAAAACAGCAATCTTTCTTCATAAAACAGTCACTTTTTGGCAGTTAGAAGCAGCTGTGAGTGATCACAGTAATTAGGTCAAGGTCAAGCGTTTCTATGGAGACTAAATCAATGCAAAATGAGTCCCATTCATTTCTAATGGCACACTAAAATGAATCTCATTGGCTACCATTGTAAAAGACCTTTTACATATGTTTGGCACTTGGGAGTAACAAACATTTAATAATGTATCAAATCCCTATAAAGCCAATCATTGCTTATGAATTTTCCACACATTTATCAAGCCACACCCACTTTGCAAAGTAATTTTCAATGTCAAAAATCTTCTAAACGGGAAACCGTAAAGACATGGGGGTTACTTTACAGCAGGGGTTCCTGGAGGGCCACAGCCCTGCACAGTTTAGCTTCAGTTTGTAAGCTTCAGGTCCAGGTCTCTCTGAGCTGGGTTGGAAGTAAATTCTGCAGGGCTGTGGAACCCCATGAATTGAGTTTGACACCCCTGCTTTATAGAAATCTAAGTTTAAAGTAGATTACAACATAGCTAACAATATGGCGTATCTCTTTAAACTCGGCATAGAGACATGGGGAACATTATATGATCTCACTTTCCCTCTCAATTGCAACCAGACTGGTTACTATAGCAACGAACTTTGTATACACCTAGCTTAGCTTAGAAATATCATAGAGACACAGGGGTTGGTTTATGTTACTGGTTGTGAAATTGAGAACATAAACAAATGTAATAAGTGGCACTGGCACAAGGCAACATAAAGGTTAGCATGCAAACTTTAGCCAAATTTATTTTTATCACTCAATAAGGGGTCGACCGATTATCGGCCCTACCGATTATTGGCGCCGATATTAAGCATTTTCACGATTATTGGTATCGGTTATTTTCAAAACTGATTTGCCGATAAAAAGAATTTATTTTTGAAATGCGCTCTTTGGCCCCAACGCAGCATGTCAGAGCTCACCACTCTGTACCCTAGAGCAGTCTCCACCCACTGCTCATCAGATTTGTTGGAAGTCGTGAGTTTGACCAATCAACTCCAAGGCTGTCGGAAGTGAAGACAGACAGAACGCGCTTGCTGGAGCTGCTTGCCGCATGCGGCAGTAATCACTTGTCTCTCAAAGGTAAGTCAGTAGCAGAAGTTGATTGTGTTTTAGTAATTCAGAATCCTTTACGGTGAAGTTACAAAAACATCTCAGTCCGACCAAAGATGAAAGTATAGCGGAAGCGCGTGGGTGCAGAATAAAACCTTGCGGGAGCGGGACTGAGAAAACGCAGTTTTTGAGTTCTGAATTCCGCGCAGACCTCTACCGTACACTTGAATTGACTCATGCCATGGACTAGTATCTATAAAAATTAAGGCGCAAACAGACTGTTTAATTATGAATCCAGTGCGCTGTGCTTGTCTCTGTACACAGTGACATAGTCTCGCAGTGTTTCAGCATCTACCGTTACTGTCTCACTAAATGAGGATGTATACATTAACAACATCCCCAGAACTGCTCTCAGAATCACTTCATGAGCATTTGACCATTTTATTTTAGTAAAAGTATCGTTATCTTTTTCATATACATAGGCTACAGAAATTTAAAAGTTCCTCATAGCATTAGCAACCTGAACCTAATACATGTAGCATAATACTACTACTACTACTACTAAAATTATTAAACAATTTATTGGTACTTCTAGATTGGGACTACTAATTCTTTGTTAGCTTCTAAAACTTCAGGGAGCTATTATTTGTTGCTACTTGCTGTTCACTTATTTAAGTTTAACAATTGTTTACAAAACGCTGCTGGGGGCTCCCTGCACTTTTTATGTAATTATTGTTATATTATTAATATTGATGTTTATTTAATATTGTTATTATTAACAGTTCTCAGAATTAAAGATATGTTTGGAAGCATTCAAAGAAAGTTCTTGTCAGAGCTCTTGTTATTATTAATTACGACAAATTTCATTTTTACACTAGACACATATCGGTTCAAAATATCGTTTATCGGTGCATTTGATCTGTAATAATCGGTATCGGCCCTGAAACACACATATCATCGACCCCTACACTTAATATTCATTCTAGTAGTAGTCGATTAGTAATAACTAATCTGTAAAGGTTTAGCTCAGCTAAATAGAAAGTGACTAATAATCAATCGTTCTAACTGTTTCTTACTTCAGAAAGGGCTGTTTCTTACTTCTGAAAGGGCTGCTTAGTCAAATGAAACATTATTGTTGGCATTATTAATGGCTGCCTCTCTGCCAATTTTCAAAGATCAATATGTCCACTTCTTCAAGAATCAGAGCTGTTAAAAGTCACTTTCCAGTGTGCTATTTCATTGTCATTTATTATATTGTGCCAGAACATGAACGAACAGTACTTCAGTGGAGGCAGAAAAAGTCATTTGAGCACTTTAAAAAAAAAAAAGATAACCCATCAAAACGTAGATACTCTGTTTACTCTGTCCTTTATGTGTATTTACAATACAAACGATTGCCTTCAAAATGGCAGCCGTGCACTGGCATAAAGTGCAATCTTGGGGAACTTCTCACATCCTTCTGTCTCTTGATGTCCTCTCAGACACACTCAATGATGTGGAGATCAGGGCTCTGTGTGGGTCAGTTCTTAATGACTGGCTCTACATTTGGGGTTATTTTGCTGCAAAATATGTTTCGAGCCAATTGTTCACCTCCCTGATGGTATTGCATCCGGTATAAGAATCTGCAAGTATTTCTCAGCATTTAAAACCTCATTAATCCTGAAAGACTCTCAAAGTCCACCACAATGCTTTGCTGTGGCAAGCAGACACTGCTCTTTAGCCCATCGATTAAACATGTACCTTCTGCAAAAGTCAAATATTCTGGCACACCAGTTCCTAGGTAGCATGAGTCACTTAGCTTTGTTACCATATTGGAGGCATGGCTATTTGGCTGCAACTCTCCCATGGAGTCCACTTCTGGCCAGTCTTCTCTGAACAAAAGATGACCGTTTCCGAGAGTTCTGAGCTGGACATCTTTTGTTAACTAAGAGAAATTAGGTTGATGTGTCTTGCATATGCTGTAATTCTCCTTGGTTGAACATTGTGTCTATAGCTGTAACTGCTTTACACAATACAAGTTTCAATCTGCTACCCTCCCAGCGAATTAGCAATTCAAACAACTTCCTGGTGACCTGTTTTTTTTATAGTTTTTAGAACTTTTAGGTAAAGCTTTCCTTTTGCCCCAAGCACAGCGTCAAATTGCATGTAGTATGTGCTTTTTTTTCACCGGGTGAAATTGAGGGTTTTCTGAAACGTCAAACACACTGAGAGCAGTATGCCGTATATTTGAAAGGCGCACATATTTAATCACTCGGCTTAATAATAAAGAAAGTTCTCAATAAATACTCAAATATTTGTAAAGATAGTTTATAACATTGCTAGACAAAATTAATTCGTGAGGAAGGTAACTACATTAACCCTTCAATGGAGACCTTGTTAGTGTAGTATAACTACCTTGTGTCTTGTTGCTGTGTTCAATTTTGCCATGACAATAGAATGTATTTCTAATCCTCACCTTTTGCTGTTCCTCACGCAGTTATAATCCTCCTACACAGATGTACAGATGACTGTGTTTCAACATTTGTGTGACATTGATAATAAGGCTGTTTCGTGTAATTGGTGGATCAAAAACTGAACTGATCTCTGATTTGATGCTTGTTTGAAGGTTAAAGGTAGTTACACCAAATATTGATTACTGAAAGACTATTTTTGTTGTATATTAAAGCATCTAAAGGTTTTCCATGGCCATTAATGATACAATGGCTCGGGCAAACTATTCAGTTTTGAACGTCTGATATTAAAAATCATTATTACTATTGTCTTTTCTGCTCTTATCAGTCTGGAAGATCTTTTTGACCAGGTTTCATCTGGTTTAGAGGAAGCTAAAATTAAAAAAAAAAGTCTGTTTACTTCGAACCAATCTAATCTTTGCACATGCTCTTCTATCGCTCCCACACAAGCCCTGCATTATCTCTGGGTTTGGAAAGAGCTTAGAGTCTGCAAAGGCGAGAGACTGAGAAAATTGACAAAAAACGGCATACATGGATGGAGGCTGGATTTACCGAAAGAGGCAATTTCCTTGCTTTTAATAGAAGGAATTATACCCGTGCCCACCACATGGCAGAAATCCCTGTGAGGTTTGCCAGCCTATACATACAGCACCTACAGAAATCAAGCACTCTTGAAAAGGGCTGATAACATGGAATGTCTCATTTTTAGCAGGGGAACAAATCGACTGCGAAACATGCAGAAACTGCTATTTTCTTTGTTTAAATCCACCCAAACACATGGCTCACACAAAACGTGTTTATAAACACCAGACAAAACTTCCAGAGAAAATAAACTTGACTCTTTATGACCTTCCAGAGAACCAAGTCCGCCAGGAGATATTTCACATTTTTACCTGCTGTGGTGCCATTTTTTTAGAGTATTTTAATGTGCCTTACATCAATATAAAAACCCTTATATTCTATATTTTAATAATATTAATAGAGTTAGTTCAACATTTACTGAACAAAGTGTCAAAACTAAAAAAAAACAAAAACACAAAAAAGTAAAAAAGTTTTTTTTCTCCACATATTTTTTTCTATATACAGACATGTCATAGCTTTATCCCTCAAAATTGTAAATGTAAAAAAGCTGCACAAAATGCTTTTGAACCACAGGAAGTTTATTCTGAGTGAACTCATTGCTTAGTTTATGAGATTCACGTGAATTTATAAAGTAAGACAAAAAACTAAAAACGTGCACTTTTTGCATAAAACATACAATTTACAACCGTGCTATCAATTTTCATATTGAAAATATGTTTCTTAGACACTTTTGACCATAAAAAGCATAAATAGTATTAGACATGATATGAATATAAAAAAATAAATATATAAAATACAAAACTAGTTAGTACACAAACTATTTACAGTGGGTCAGTATTGAACTGCACTGAAGAGCTGTGATTGAACTTGTTTCACTTCCTGTCCACAATAACACAGAGGCACTTCACACGCCTCACACATGATGGGAGCTCACTTTCCTCACACTTTCTTCAACACTGTGTGGCTTTTTTGAGCCTGATGCCCCTCACAGATGTCAACAGAGACGTTTTGGGATGGTCAGGAGAGATTTAGATACCGATTGAGCGAGTCCAAGCCAAAAGTTTTCGCTGTGGTAAAAGTCACATTGTGATTTGCGGGTAACTTTTTAGGAATTAATCAGGTTTACAATGTGATTATGAAATATCCTTCATCAGAAGTGCTGTTAACATCCGCTGTGTGGATTATAATGTTTTTATTGTGTAAACTTTTTATGGATTTTTTTGCGACTTTTTACTGGTTTATACACACCCACTCATCAAAAAAAAAAAGGAAAACGTTTAACTAGGCAGCTCATATGTCAAATGTCACATGTAAGTCTAACTCCTACTTATAATGCAAAAAGAATTATTGCTCTTTCATATATGGTTCAAATTTTACAGGCATTTAAACATTGATATGCAAATGGAATCGCCAGCGCTCCCGTAGATCTTAAAGGGTTGAAGGGCACATGAGCATAGAAACCAAGAGTTTTGGAGATCAAAAACTCACTTATTAAAACTCAATTGAAACATTACATGCTAGACTTTTGAAAGAAAGTCGTCCCATCAGTTCTGAAAACAATTGTGCACTTCCCAAACCCAAGAACATCATTGCTGTAATGCAACGATAATAGGAAACATTTGAAAACCTTATTAAATAATTTACAAATCCTGTACAAATTGGCTTCTATTCAGACCGCAGTTGCCAAGCACTTTCCTGCAAGATTATTGATCCTAAACAGCCTCCAACTCGCTCTCTCAATTCAGCCAGGCTTATTCACCGCGAGCTAGTCAGAATTTGAGCTTAATAGTCTGGAATTCCATCTGAAATCTTTTCCTTGTTTCTCTTCTCCTGAAAACCCAAGATGACATCGACAGATGCCAGACTGGACATGGGTTGCCAAGTCTACGTCAACCTCGACACCTTTCTGGAGGGAGAGCTGGAAAAGGGAGTTGGAGGAAGGGGGAGAAAAAAAGACAGGTGGTGCACCTTGAAGGGACAGAGTGGCAGGACAAGTGCAGCCAAGTGGAAAAGGCTAGAAAAATGAGACCGAACTAGGAGCAGTCTGCTGTGACCAACTCATGTCTATTTCCTCCCAAGATAATAACTTTAGTCTATTCAATGTTCCAATCTTTCACTGTCTAAATAAACTTAGGACTGCTTTCTCCAAGGTTCTGGTACATTGACTCAATATATATATATATATATATATATATATATATATATATATATATATATATATATATATATATATATATATATATATATATATATATTAGGAGTACGGTTCGCGGTATGTATTGAACCGTTTAGTTGCCGCCTGACCGGTTCGGGACATGCGTACCATTTGTCATTGTATTTTTATTAAATGATATAAATGTATTATTAGTGCGATATTAAGCGCAGCGCAACAATGTTTCTAGGCGAGTTTCCGCACGGACGCTATTGACTGACGAGCACGAGCGCGAGAATCATATCAAAAGCGAAAGAGAAGCCAGAGCTTGAAGACCCTCTCACCTCACTACGGTCTCGTGTTTGAGAACACTTTGGCTTCTCTGTTAAAATACATAACGGGGATAGACGAGTGGATAAATTTAAAGTTGTATGGCGACATTGTTCCACAGAGATCGGGCAGGCAACACATCTAACTTTTTCTACTGCTGGAGATATTGTCACTGCAACCAGATCTGTGCTCTCTTCAGAAAATGTGGATAGGTTAATCTATCCTAACTATCATAACTAGTTGCAGTATTTCATTTTATTTAAAAAAATGTGTTTTTCTTTATAAAGAGTGCAATTTATTTAAAATATCACCCAAATGTGTCACTTTTATTTATTTTATGCAAGAATTCTACTGTGTGTTGGCAGCTTTTCAAAATAAAGATTATGTAAGTTCTTATTGTTTTGTACCGAACCGAACTCTCCAAGACACTGTACCGAACCGAATACGATTTTAGCGTACCGTTACACCCCTAATATATATATATATTTATATTTATTATATAAGATTTGTGTACCATGAGTTCTTTAAAGAATCAATGCAATTGACTTTCCCCGCTCTTCGAACAAAAGACCAGCGCACATTTCCAGCTGCAAGAATATTTTGTCTGCCACTGAATGGCCTCAATTCCAGCGAATGAATGAAGGAAGCAAGAGTAGCTTGAAATCACAGGAAGCTATTATCTGCCACAAAGCAGTCACAATTGTCTTCTTTTGCAAATCAACAGCAACATAACAGGATTCAAACCCCCGAGTTGTTATGCATTTTATCAAAAATCCCAAATTCATCCCATATTTCATCAAGGTACTCAACTTTTTTTCATTTAGGTCAACCGGAACAAGAGATAAGGGTGAGTCTAAGGTGAAACAAAGTTAAAATGACACTTGAAACACAAGGCTTTCAGGGCACAAATAAATAGCCTCTCTTCATGCTACCTGTCAGTGTGTCATCTTCTGTAGACACCATGCATAAATTGTAGCAACAGACTCCATCCTTTGCCCTAGGCCTGATAACATGATTCCACACGGACAACACGGCAGAAGCTAAAGCCTTCTGCTCATTCTTGCACTGACTGAAATTAAAATACAGTCTGTTACTCCAATAGCCATTGAATGACATGTGTGTGCACTCTTGCAATTATTATCTTTGCATGGATTGTCTACATTTAAGTCCGCAGCCCTTTCTACAGTACTGTAGCTTGTTCTAGAACCTCAAGATTCGCAATTCTCTTTCAGTATTTTATATTATTTTACAGAGATATCTGAAGATTGTGAAAAAATGTAACATACTGAAGTTACAAAGCAGTAACTTAAATACTGGAAGAGAGATGTAGAGGATGTTAAAACCATATATGTCCATGGGACAACGCAATGAGGGCAGGAGTGAACACTTGATGGGCATTTAAGGGCCATCACTACCAGTGTTGTTTTTGACAACCATCTTAGATTTAGTCTCAGTCTTAGTCTTTTGGACTAAAATGCTTATTAGTTTTAGTCAAATTTTAGTCACTGTATGTGATACTTTCAGTCCAGTTTTAGTCGACAAAAACTCAAAAAGGTTTTAGCCAAAAAAGGAGTACAGTCTTTTAACAAATTAATTTAGGTCAATAAGTATTGGAGATTGCTGCTGGGCTGTGTCACACATAAGTTGTGAAAATAGCAACCGATATACAAGTTATATAGCACTTGTAATAGCATATAGTTATGATATGTTAATAGCACTTGTAACTTACCTTCGAAAAATATCCTTGTGGCTAGCCTTCAGATATTTTTTTCGCCTACTTTGTATGGTCTTCCTTCCTTTTATAATCTGCTGGGTTATATTTAAAATACAACCATATGTCGTCTCTACGTTTGCAACCACCAAGCCCCAGTGTTGAAACTGCCGCCACTGTGGTCCATTTTCTGTGATGAGTGACAACAGTGTGACGTGTTGATCACGTTATGCACTGCATGCCAGGTGATGGGCGTGACCAAACAAGGATAGAATGCAGAAGCAGATACTTTTTAGGTTTTAATTGATACGCAAATTAAGCGGAAATGTCATGCTTTTTAAACGTCCGACAGACCACCCACTAAAATTTTCGTCCATTCCCATCAGTCTCGTCATGCTTTAGTCATAAAAGAGCAGTTTATCTAGTCACAGTCTCGTTATTGTAATGAAAAAAAGTGGCGTCAACAAAATGAATTCGTCATCGTTGACTAAAACAACACTGATCACTACTAAAAAACAAAAGGTTAAAGAAAGTTCACCAGCGGCATGCCTGCTCGTGGGCAAATGGGTTCCCTAAGCAGAAATGTTCCCCAAAATGCGCCCAACAAACAATTTTACCAAAGAGACTTTTTGTGTGTACCCAGCACAAAATTTTTTTTCCTCAAAAAATCTGATAATTCGATTAATAAAATAAAATCGAAGCAAGAAATAATTCAAGAATTCCAAACTAAAATATTCTTAAAATAATTTGGATTTTGAGTCAATAATATTTATTGTAATTATGCAAAGAAGTAAAACCTGAAATTTAGCCCAATACACAATTACACGTTATACTTCCTTCAAAAAAAGAATAGCATGGACTATCTCAAAAATGCTACAATAAAATACTTAGAGCCTAGGGATGGTTTGACTTACTTACACTAACCTGAGGAGTAAATAATAAGAAGCGTTCCAAAATGCAATTAAAAAGAGATTGTGCCAAAATTGAAGTCTGTTGTGTTGACATTTGAAAAGCCCATAATCAATATTCCAAAAACACAATACTTGCCATGTAATGCAGTCCAAGCCAAACACAACTTTTGTTTAATTATTGTTTTTTTTTTTTGTCTACTAAACCAAGCAAAAAAGATGAAGTGCTGAGAAGATGGAAAAATGGCAGCTGTCATCTACAACAAAAGTTTTAGAATCATTCTACAAAGATGGAACAGAATAAGGCCTTTTTCCAGCTAATCACAGTCAAAAAGTCCAGCGGAAACTTGCAAAAGTCAAGTTTTAGGAAAGTTTGGAACAGAAAACTTTGATTTTCCTCAAACCAATTTGTGCTAAAGAAACCCCTATTTTTACTCAAATTGTCAAAATGCAGTTATGGTGCTTTGGGGAAAAAAACTATTCATATGCAAATATATCATGTGTCTAAGGATTTTAACCTTAACACAGTCTATAGATTCATATGGAATAGGAGTAAAGTGTGGCTGGGCGCCACAGGCTAGACAGCTAGTAAATAGCACGGAGCTCCTCTTCTCTGGTGACACAGAATGCCTTCCATTAACTCAGAGTCACAGTGAGGTCACACTGACAGAATTCAGCCACGTCATGAAAAGGGCGTCAGCTACATTCTACACTCACATGATTTGAAACCTAACTCTTTGACCTCTTGCAACATGCCAAGACTTCAAAAAATAACCCTCAAAGCAGGAATGATGTCAATGCGCCTGCTCCATTATACAACACCCAGAGCGTACATACACGCTTTTGCATCCATATTAAATAATAATAACAGAGAGTATTAATTACAAATAATAACATCACACTCAATAAGCAAAAGCTATTCAGCAAACATGATTTCCTTTACTGGCAATGGGGCAGTGATGCAGACAGATTTCTCTTGCTTTTTTTCACTTTTCAGAGTGAAGTATAAAATAGGATGAGACTGAATTATAATGGGTTTGATGATAATGGTTTTGGTCAGTAGGTGACGAGAGGGTCTTGTTTGGCATTTAAGGCCTTTACACAAACACAAATTTTAACATACATTTTAATTGCGAAACAATAGGTCCTAGGTCGATTTTCCTAGCTGTCATTGTGACAAACACGTCTGACCAATCAGCTTCCACTTCATTCATGGTCTTCTTTTCTTGCTTACGGGACATGATTTCAGCAAAAAAAACTCCTAAAGAAACACTGTAAAAGGGAGGTTGACCCCCCTTTACACTGTCTCCGTGCGCCATGCGTAAGCTCTTATTTATACTGCTCCCAACCTTGTAACTTCCCCGTGTGCCCACCCCTCGACCGTCTGTCCAATCCGGGAGCTCTATACCTCGTTGGAAAGCATTAAATCTGTAGAATCCAATGAAATTCACCCTTTTGAGACGGACAGGATTCCCGACGAATCACAGGACATGGAGCGTGGAGAGGACTGCTTTTAACGCCTGGGTAGGGCTGGGCGATATGAAGCAAAAAATATATCTCGATAAATTTTGCTATATCTCGATATACGATATATATCTCGATATCTTTACAGGATTTATAACCACCCCCCCACCCCCCAAAAAAACCCTACTGCAAAAAAAAAAAATAATACAAATGTCAAAGTCGTTTTTTATTGAAGCTCAGAGGTGCTTCTGCAAATTTTCTTTCAGAAATCCTTGTATACATATTGC
>SRMA01025222.1:68072-121645 GCA_007224835.1 Danionella cerebrum | reverse complement strand
CCCCGTGTGCCCACCCCTCGACCGTCTGTCCAATCCGGGAGCTCTATACCTCGTTGGAAAGCATTAAATCTGTAGAATCCAATGAAATTCACCCTTCTGAGACGGACAGGATTCCCGACGAATCACAGGACACGGAGCGTGGAGAGGACTGCTTTTACGCACGGGGAGTGTTTCCATATTTGGTCATGTTATGCGAGCACAGAGCTATGGAAAAGAGCCAAAATGGAGTTACCGCGAAGCTATAGACTGGATAAAACAATAAACAGACTTTTTTCGCTATGTAAATAACTTTTGTTAAAAAAAACGGCAAAGGTAAGACAAGATTTACATGCTTGATTTGTTTTTGCTGGCGTTTTTTTCGGGGAACTTTCGCTCCCTGCTCTGAAATACTTCATGCAATGTAAATGAGTTGCATTTCGCGGGATTCAGCTGGTTGTTAGCTTTCATTTGATGCCATGGTTTTGGTGTTTGCGTTTATATTGTGGATACATATCGCACATAAACAAAAACTTGGTCATGAATTATAATCCGGCTATGTTGTTGTTTATTTGCATGGCGTTCGAGCTGTGGTTCACGGATATGAAATTGAATTAGATACGTTTTTAGAGGAGTTTCCGCAGAGCACAACAGTATTTAATATGTGTGGTTCACTCTCAGGGTTAGTGAGTTATGAGCGGAAATGTAATGAACAAGGGGGCAAGTCCCCGGTACCGGGGACTCTCGGGCTTAAGAGGTTAAGTGCCCTGTACATTTGGTTATATTGAAAGGCCTAATGAATTGAAATTCAAATCACAAATATTGACCAGTCGTCCCAATATAATTGTATTAAGCTTAAACAATCATCCACGACACACCTTTCTACAATATACTGGTGATCACCTGGCAGAGATGCACTTGTATGGCTGGCTACACTAAATTACAAATAAGCAACCGTTCATTTGGATGACAAACGATGCAATATCTATAGTTCCATAGGGTTTATGAGGTTCTATCAAGTTCTGATAAAAACACAAAGACTATAATAATATTCACTCATCTGTGACTGTCAGTATAAACATTCAAATTCAGCGAGGTGTAACCATGAACCATTCCCTGGCTTATGATCAAGCCCCCGAGAGGAACAAAGATCACGCTGTTGAGCCAAAATACACACTAATCAGATTTAACATCAAACACACACTGCAGAGATTGGGTACAGATTAAAATGCTCCATGAATTAGATTTGGGAGAATTTTTTTGCAGCCCAGATGACAATCCCCCTGTTCAGACACAGAATGGAGTTCTTCCATCCAGTGCTTCTGCATTAAGGTCGCTCCTGTTCCTGTTTATTTCATACGTTGACTAATCCAATGACAAATACACACCTCTCTTTTTTCCACATTCTTGTCAAACAGCTCCTTGTGATCAGCCACCACCAACAGAAACTGCTTGACATCCAGGATTTTTGTCACGGTCTCCTTCTTTCCTCTATTGTCCTGCAAACGCCATCTTCAGGCAGGGACCGTCAATACATCAATATTTCTTCAACGCAAACCAAAAGCTCCCTGCTGAGAAGCCATCCAAGGATTTGTGCGAATCTCGATTCGGATCAGTGTGTAGACGCCTTAAAACTGAAGATTCGATATACGGCTCAGATCGAACACTGAAATCTGTCAGACTTGAAACAATGCGACTAAAGGAAGACCAATGAGCTGCAATCAAGATCCTTCACTCCTCAACCGGTTCCATGGTGTTTACCATTTAATTGCTGCCTCTCTTTGCATCAGCTTCCTGCTTTCTGATTAAGGCAAAGTGAACAGCTGCTCGGTGCTTCCTGCAGAGAAAGGTTTAAGGGTGTGCAACTGTGAACAACCATGTAGTTCTTAAACTGCTACGTGAAAAATGAAACCTCTCATTAACAAAGCGAGAAACTGTGTAGACAGGTCAAATTACTAAAAAGAATTGCAGAAGTGAAAGATTTACCATCCATTTGCTGACAGCATATCAGAGATTGTTATTGCAAATGAATGTTGATGGCTGCAAGTGCTATTTTTCACTGCATTTCAGCTTCCTGTCTGCACACATAAGATGGATAAAAGGAAATGCTGTGGCATGTGCTGTGATTCAATCTGAGATACACATCAATAACTCTCTGGAGTATTGCAGAGGCTCGTGGTTATACACTACAGAGTGTGTTAAGTTGTGCATTTTGCTCTCGTTCTCAGTTTGCAAGCAGTCATCGGTAATTTGGTGCACATATGCATTGCTCTTCCCTCCATCCCTAGCTTTAGAAGAGACATCCATCACCACTGCATACCCTCCTCTACTTCACACTGACACTTGGTAGTAATTTGTGTTCATTACCCTTTGGTTTCTGTGACAAAGGAGTAAAACATATTGACTAAGTAACATTGTAAAATGTCATTTCCACACAAGACACTGTGTGCACGGAATGTTAAGTCGGTCGATAATTTGTGGTCACAATAAATGTCAATGTGATGGGAATGTATAGCAATGCCTTCCAGTCTGGCCATCCCACGGTATTCAGTCAAACACATAAAGCTGGCAAATCCAAAGGCAAAACCTAATGATAAATTGTTTTTTTTTTCTATTTGTACCAACAAAAACTTACACACATTATATTTTTGGAAAGTCGTACACGAACAGTTATTTTTCTGCATATAAATTAGTCTATTAGTCTCTAATAAACTGGGACTACATCTGTAGCAGGTAATGGTCCAAGTATATAAAGATTTTTTTTTTTAAATGGCATAACTCCATTTGGAGAAATTTGAGTAAAAATGTGTTCTAAAATGTGTCAGAAAAATCAAAAATTTCTGTTTTAAACTTTCATAAAGCAAGTCAGTCATAAAGAAGTACAAGATTTATTTAAAAAAAATAAATAAATAAAAATAAATAATATATATATATATATATATATATATATATACATTTTTTATAATTTTTGGACTATAAGCCACGACTTTTGTCACATGCTTTCAACTCTACGGCTTATGCAATGATGCGGCCAATTTATATTTTTCCAACTTATCTACTGGCCACCAGAGGCGCTCAAGCAGAAAAGGTAAGATTGAGACAGGTGAAATATATGTGTCGAGGAAGACGCTAGTTTAGTCTATTAATGTAATTTTGTGCTTGAATCAAATTCAAGATTAAAGAAATGTAATTATGCAAACTGCTCAAAATACATATATGTCTCAATATTATGTTCACATTATGCATCAAGATAGTATAAGAATCAAAACATCTAAAAATAAACGAAGATTAAGAATAAATGAAGATATAAGTGTCACAAAACTATTAGCTTCTAATGAAGTTATTTCAATGTTTAAACTATCAATGGAAGATTTTAAGTTTAAGACCCTAAAGATAAGAAAATCAGGGTGATGTGTAATAGGGTGTGTATGTCATCCACCCACTAGGAGGCAGTGGTTGGATGGAGTGGTTAAAATATTATGGGCACAATATTATGGCCATCTTTTGTTCGTTTTGGAATCAATGTTATTGCTGGATTGATTCACTACAGCACTTTTCAGCCAATTCAAGCATGGATTATCCAAATACCAAGTAAGTTCAAGGCATATTTTATTCATTAGATATTTACAAAGGGAGAGGTCAGTGCTTTTGACGGAGGTGTGCACATAGCAAGGATAGAGCATATCTGTGTGTGTTGACACCAGTGACAAAAACACAGTAACAAAAGTTCACAAATAACATTATTAGTACAAAAACAACCAACATAGCACTGACAAATGTGTTAGGATTACTTTAGTTTAAAGACAAAGCACTAAGTATGTGCACCCCAGCTTCTCAAACACACTCTTTCCAGAGAACACTTCTCTTTTTTAAAATGAGTTTTCAGTAAAATGTGTTCTTCAAAACACTGGCTTTCTCCTAGTTACTCACTACGACCTGTAACAGAGTAACTCTTCATAATAATCATATTTAGCTGATTTCAGCCTTTGTTTAGCTAGCTGTGTTCATCCCAATGTGATGTGTATCTGAAACTCTGTTCACTTCAACACCAACAACATAGATTACAAAACAAAGAAAAACTAAAAGAATTATCTGTCAAAATCGAAAAAGCCATTTTCCTAAAACTGCTGTCAATTAAGAAGTTGTCTTACCCCCAGAATTGGTCACAATTCAGTTAAAAAAAAAAACAACAATAATGGGCAATACCATAACTAATGGCAGCTGTGTGGAACAAAGACTTCCTCAGAGTGACAGACTTGTCGATAATCCAAACTAATTTTCGCTTTTACAAAGAAAACAAATAATTATAATCATCTTGTTTCTCCAAATTGCCAAGAGACTACTAGACAGAACAGTGGGCTACTGAAAAGAAGATTCTAGGATGGCTGAGTCGCTCTGCTAGCATGAAGGGAAGCTAATGATCCAGACAATGTGTGTGAGCATTAGCAGATAATAAAACTCAATAATAGGGGTGTTTCTAGACCAACAATGACAAAAATCCATGTATCTCAATGTTTAGACAACATATTTCAAACTAACCATGTTATGCCACTAGTTTCATTCAACCACAACAGAATGATACTATTTTTTATGATCTTAAAATGACTAGAAACAGTGGAATAATCTGAACAGCAAAGGAGTAAGGTGGTCATGGAAAACATTCGAAGATACAGGGTGTATGTAGGGTCTAAATAAGTGTTATTTTGAAAGTTACGCTGTCCGTCCACAAGTAACTGCAGCACTGTTTTCAGCACTGCCGGCCCATGTGAATCGTATTTGAAACGCTTGCCACTCTGAATCTGTAAAGGATAACCAGAGTAGTTTTTGTCCAAGGGGTGGAATTTATATTGGATTACATTAAAGCCACAATTCTGAGCTTTAAGAGTCTGAGTCCTATTTTGAGAGTGCAAAAACTGCATTTTGTGAATAAAATGTCCTTGCAAATGTAAACGTATTGTGAGTGATGCAACTACATTTTGAGCAAGCAAAAAATGAATTTTGAGCATAAAATCTGTTTTTGCGTGCGCGCAGACAGCTTTGATTGCACTCGAATTCATGTGCTCACTCAAAACAAACCACAGTTACAAAATGCCACAATTCCTGCCTATCAGAGTCTTCAATAATCTGATATACTGGCCTGTAAACCAATCACAACCCTTTCTTAGCAGACAAGGACAAGAAAAGTTTTTTTTTATCTTTTTACCGATAACTCAAGGTACAGTTCAATTGTACATTAAAATATGTGTAAATACATTATAGTAGAATTTCTGAAAGTGAGAAAAAATTTTGCCGTCAGATTGTATTCTTAAGTCTCAGATCAGTAGCTTGATCGCAAAAAACCAACTTAGCTGTATTTACCTGAGGGCAGTCCAGATATTTGTATATGGTATTTACCAGAACCTGGAAGGAACTCCTCTTTCTTCTGAGGGCGGTCTATCAATCCAAGTGAACGTAAAGAGGGGGTTGAGGGAAGACAATACAATACGTTCGGCAAATACAGACGGTAGCATGATAAGTGATAAGGGTTAGGGTTGGGAGATGACTGCATACTTGAGGAGAAAGCTGTACTCTCTACCAACTCTACACAATAACTTGAAGCCTAACATAATCGTCTGGACTAAGTAGGGGATGGGGGGGCAGCATGAGAGAAATAACCTCCAGAATGCAGAGGCTGGCAAAATTGGTTGTTCACAAAAGAGTGAATTGGCCACCACAGCTGATCCACAAATTGGTGGGTGGGTTAGTTAAGGGTTGTAACACCCAAGGGAAGTTAGGAAACTAGTGGCCTCCCTTGTCAAAGGCCACAGTCGCTCTTGGTAACAACTGTATTAGTGCAATCCCTGGGTGTATGGAACAAGATGTTTCACATTAGTTGGTCTTTCGCGTAAGTCTAGGACAACTCCACAGTTTCTATGAAAAAAGGAAAAAACATCTATATCAACCAAGTTAGTTGAGCTTTGGATCACTAAGCTTGAAAGAATGCTTAGGAAGGTTGTCAAAAAAACATAACAAATGTATTCAACATTTACATACAAATAGATAACTCTTGCGGCAGAAAATTTGGATTTGATGAAACACAACTTCACAAATGAAAAGTGGCCACAGTTATATAATTAAACTAGTCTGAGCAAGATAAAAATATAGCCACTAAAACTGAATAAAACATTCTCCCACATGTCTGCTATTCCCAACATCCATTGTTTTTAATGGTCTGGTTTCCGTTTAAAAAAGCAGTGGAGCTAGGATAATGTCGGATAATGTCGTCGTCATCTGCTGCAATTTAACGTTCATATACTCAACTGAATTCTCTACGAAGAGCAGAATTTAGAGGAATGTCTTCTCTGAGGAGCCCTGATAAGTGTTCTAAAAATGGATCTGGACTGCTTGAGATAACTTTCTCAGTGAGAAAGGTGCCATATAAGAAGCTGCTTCCCATTTTTTATTTCTAAAGAAATGTGTGCCCTCATCTTCACCTACCCACGGAGAACTCCTTGTGAGTCATTTATATTAATAAATTCTAATTAGCATTCAATGACAATAAATGTTCAGTATCAGGGAATGGATTCTGAGAAACAATCAAACAATAACAAAAAAAAAACTGTGTACTTGTTTTTGGTTGACTGAGGTGAATAGGTAATGCCTGCTCAAACCCTATGATAAAGGTTCAACTCAGGGACTCACCTAGGCTTTTGATGTGATGCTAATAAACACAAAAAAGCAAATCAGTGGATGAGGCAGGAAGGTTGCAAATAAAAAATAAACTGAACAAAAGAGACTCAAAAGGGGTGCGCTCACTTTCTCATGGTGCCAATTATTCCAAACATGGAGAAAAGCGTGATCCTGAACATTACGTTTTGTGAAGGAGATCATGCAAAGATGTGGGGACTAAACAACGTGGTGCATTAACAAGATGGCACATGGGATTGGGTTCATGGAAGTTCCTCATCCAGGCACTTTATGTTGTGCTCTCAAGTCCTTCTAACCTGCTTATATGGGGCATAGCAGAGTCATCAGAATGCTCTCTGTGCCCTAAGTGTGGTACCCTGGACAAAGCATTCCCAATCGTTAAAACCATCATCGAAGTTATCAGACTTCAATGGGTGAAGCTGCCCAGTCCATCCAACCGGCCATTGCCTTTGTCAGAACTGGGTTGGAACCCAGAACCTTGGAGTCAGAAGAACATCAGAAGGCATCCAATCGTCTGCAAGAGATTAGATGCCCCAGTATTTAAATCTTGGGTAAGAAAAGAACTACGTTTTTTTTTTTTCAGTAATTGGGATGCTCAATGCTTGCCAGCCCTCAGCTAAAAGTGAGTCTCTTCAGATACTTTGTGCAAGCAGTTCTATTTTTAGGCAGTAGGTTTATTTCCTCATGATTGGCTTGGGTCAGCATGACTTGCAAGCAGTGCACTTAACTGCACTTCACATAAGCTTCAATAGATTTCATTCAGTCATTTTCCCTTTTTGGGGTCACAGGGGTCTGCCGGTGGAGATATCCCCTGGACAGGTCGCCAGTCCATCGCAGGGCCAATAGATTTCAACTAGATCTTAATTGATTCTCATTGTTTTACACCTTAGTTTATATTTTAGAAGATCAATTACAATGGTCAATGAGTGTCAGCAGGCCGGTTGGAGAGCGGGTGTTTTCCAGTGTAGGTGGGCTCCAGAGGTTTCGCTGAGCGTTTCTGAATTAGAGCCTACAGTAAATTGGAAATTGAGGGAGAAATGAAGAGCAGACACCGATAACAGTCCCTGGTAACCTGGACACTTTTTGGGTTGCACCTCTAATTGATGCGATCTTAACGCTTAATTGAACGCTTAATTTTAAAGCACGGAGTGAAGAGAAAGGTTGGTGAAGAGCAGAGACAATTCCAGGAAAAGTAATAAATTCAGTATTTCTTTGTTGAGCACAGGGGCACCTCGTCGTGTCTTATTAGCAAAAAATATAGATAGATGTGAAAACAATGGAAAACACATCTCGGTAGATGCCTAATTATAATTACATGAGGAGTCTAAAAGAAATCCATGCTAACCCTAAGGGATGCCACAATACTCGGTTTTATACTGAACCATTTAGTACTTCCTCCTCGGTGCGGTACGCCCTTGTGAACAACTATTTTTGGTTCCTCATTTGAATAACTCATGTATGTATTATTATTAGTTTCACGTGTGAAAAAGCAGATGTCAGGGGTTAAAACTCATGTCCGCGAGCAAATATCCAATCAATGACCTGCTCCTTTGTGTAAATATCCACTCAGCGAGTACTAAGGTTAGAGGAGGGTGGGACTTTGCGTTTTTCACACAGCCAGAACAGAACAGTCAGCGCTGAGGAGACTGTGGTCGCTTTTTTGCTGGCTTTGCAGAAGAATACGACAAAAATGGAAAAGAACGGTAAACAAAAATGTCTCTGTTTTATCAGATGTTATTATGCAAAAGACAACACAGGAAACCCATCTTCTGCGTCGTCTTCAGACAGCTGTTCCTGGTTTCAGGACCCTCAGGTGCCCGTAACTTTTGCCTGCCTTAAATCCCTCTCTCGCTAATCTGCTTGTGTCCACCTTGCTACGATTTTATTGTTTTAATTTAAAAGTAAATATTTTTGTGTTTGATTTAGCAAAATAAAGTGAATTCTATGAACGCCCATTAATTAACCTCTTAAGCCCGAGAGTCCCCGGTACCGGGGACTTGCCCCCTTGTGCGTTACA
Organism: Danionella cerebrum; assembly: GCA_007224835.1. NCBI lineage: Eukaryota > Metazoa > Chordata > Actinopteri > Cypriniformes > Danionidae > Danionella > Danionella cerebrum. Next base: position 112,965 of record SRMA01025222.1, on the reverse strand, counting down.
TTTTCACTCATAGCTCACTAACCCTGAGAATAACCCACACATATTAAATACTGTTGTGTTCAGCGGAAACTCCTCTAAAAACGTATCTAATTCAATTTCATATCCGTTAACCACAGCTCGAACGCCATGCAAATAAACAACAACATGTCCGGAGTATAATTCATGACCACGTTTTTGTTTATGTGCGATATGTATCCACAATATAAACGGAAACACCAAAACCATTACATTAAATGAAAGCTAACAACCAGCTGAATCCAGTGATATGCAACTCATTAACATTGCATGAAGTATTTCAGAGCAGGGAGCGAAAGTTCCCCGAAAAAACGCCAGCAAAAACCAAGCAAGCATGTAAATCTTGTCTTACCTTTGCCGTTTTTTCAACAAAAAGTTATTTCCATAGCGATAAAAGTCCGTTTGTTGTTATGTCCGGTCGATAGCTTCGCGCAAACGCCATTTTTGATTATTTCTGTAGCTCTGTGGCGTCATTACGTCACCAAATATGGAATGACTCCCCGTGCGTAAGAGGTGGTCTCTCCACGCTGCGCGTCGTGTGATTCGTCGGCGATCCCGTCAGTCTCAAAATGGTTGAGCTGATTGGTTTCCATAGAATCAGAGCTTTCCATCGATATATAGATCTCCCGGATTGGACAGATGGTCGGGGGGTAGGGACACGCAGAAGCTCGACGTCGAAAGCGTTTGTGAATGAAAGGTTCCCAAAAGCGCAGCAAGATGGCGTAAATGAGCTTCTACCCCCCTTTTACAGCGTTTCTTTAGGAGTTTTTTTTGCTGAAATCATGTCCCATAAGCAAGAAAAGAAGACTATGAACGTAGCTGAAGCTTTGGACAAGATTTTTTCCATATTTCAATTATTGTGCCAAATTGTGCCAAACTGTGCCAACATGGATTACGCCTGAACTTTGTTCAATCAAAACCTTTACAGAATATTAGTTTCTTGTAGTATGAACACCAAACTTGCTACAGATGTTCTTGACATGTAGTGGTTACAATTGATTGTGTTTATTTGCTTCGTTATAAGTAAAATAAGGAGATATTGGAGGAAACATGTGTTTTTTTTTAGGCGGAGTTCATTTTTTGGCCATTCCAACATCAATTACTCTTACCCAGTGTTCTTGACTGTCAAATTAACTCATCCACACCACTCCCCAAGAACCTATCTTCATTTTGATACCAAGATTTGCAGTTTAGGCCTTGTAAAAGCTGAGAAATGCCTTAAAAAGTAAAAGTATAGGATTTTCGGAAAATAGGCCTCAGGGCTTAAGAGGTTAACTGTTCATGTGATCTATAAATAAAAATATTAAAAAAAAATGTATCTACCAGAACCAAACCAAAAATGTGCCTAAAAATATGGTATGTACCACGTCATGAGCTTTGTGTACCGCTGCATCCCTAGACAACCCAAAATGTCTTACACAATTTTTACTAAGGCCAGAATTGTACTGGGAATTATAACTTAGATTGCAAATTTTAAAGTTTTAAAATTTATTATTGAAGCCCTCTTTGGCTCCGACGCAGCATGTCAAAGCTCACCACTCTGTGCCCTAGAGCAGTCTCCGCCTACTCTGGAAGTCGCGAGTCCGACCAATCAACTCCAAGGCTGTAGGAAGTGAAGACACAGACTGAACGCGCTTGCTGGAGCGTGCGGCAGACTCCAGCAGTAATCACTTGTCTCTCAAAGGTAAGTCAGCAGCAGAAGTTGATTCTGTTTTAGTAATTCACAATCCTTTACGGTGAAGTTACAAAAACACCTCAATCCAAACAAAGAGTGAACGTATAGCGGGAGCGCGTGGGTGCGGAATAAAACCTCGCAGGAGCAGGACTGAAAAAAAAAAACATTCCCGCGCAGACTCATGCTATGAACTAGTATCTATAAACATTAAGGCGCAAACAGACTATTTAATTATGAATCCAGTGAGCTGTGCTTATCTCTGTCTGTATACAGTGACACAGTCTCGCGGTGTTTCAGCATCTAATGTTACTGTCTCACTAAATGAGGACGTATACATTAACAACATCCCCAAAACTGCTCTCAGAATCACTTCATGAGCATTTGACTGTTTCATTTGATTGAAACTAGGGTTATGTCATCACAGAGACATGGGGTGTGGGTTATGAGACTCGTGATAACAGTTAATTTATCACAAAAAAAGATTAATAGAGCAACATCAAAACTTTGTGAGCAAACTTTAGCCATTTAGTTGATATTAGCATCTAATAGAAGTGCATTACGAGACTGCATGAAACAAGATTTGAGATTTGTCAAAAATATTGGAGATTATAATAATCTTGATGTTTTACAAACAATTTCTTACAAGTGTGGAAATATGTTAAGTCCTTATCGTAGTTAAACAGCGATGGCCTCCCACGAGATCAGGGCACCAGGATATATTCTAGCTTAGAGTTTAGTCAATCCATGGAGAAGAAAAGTCATGTTGTGCATGGATCTTTCCCCATCACAACTTCTGAGCTGGTTGTGTAACCTACTGTGTGGGCAAAGCACATCATCTCTCCCCCAAGTGGTGATTTGTCATGCCAAGTGTGCACAGCAGAAAGCAAATCCGACAGTTAAAGCAAGAGCTCAGGTCTGTGATGATCGTGGCGTTTCAGCGTTGTGTAACTGTACCTCTCTTCAAATCAGTAAAAACTTTGTGAGGAATCTCTAAATTTGTTTTTGTTTGTAATCGAAATCAAGGCCATTAAAATCCCAATTTAACACTTCTTTTATATTGTCAGCACTTCTACGCAACACTGTTCAACTAAACTGTGCCTCCAAGGTAAACACTGGAATACGGTGCACTTTATTTTCAGCTTCAACTGGGTCACTATCTTCCATGAGTAAGGAAGAATTCCCATAAAAACAGATTTCTTTGACGTCAAAGTGACATTAAAGGCTACCCATGACATTTTCTTTTGGGTTTTCGTCATTCTCTATTAACTGGAAGTATTTTTCCTTACTTATTCCAGGTGGAGGAACAGTTCCTGTTTGCCCAGTGGCACCAACTTCACAGAGATGCCAATTTTCACCTCCGGTAAGCACAGTGCCAAAGAGCAGATATTTGTCCTAATTGTACTAAGGTGGGTCAAAGGAATTCAGGGCATGTACAGTATACTGTTGCAAATCATTTAGGAAGGTTATTTAGCACACCTGATTTAGTGGTACGTATATGTGAAGAACTTACTCTACTGGTCAATGGAGGCTGAGATTTACTAGTGATTAAAATTACCACAACAATTAATATTAAACACGTTTTCAACATTGTTACTTTCAAGATTTTTTTCATTATAACGTCACACATTAATCAATTAAAGATTTATATTAAAAACACTTACAGGAATTAAAAAAAAAAACACCCACTTGTATACATATACTGAATATCATATGCAGAAAAAAACTTCAGTCATTCATCTTCCAACCCGCTTATTCAACTTTTAGGGTCACAGGGATCTGCCGTTGCATATCTCCAGCGCACATTGGGCGAGAGGCAGGGGTACACCCTGGACAGGTCGCCAGTCCATCGCAGGGCAACATTCACTCACACATTCACACCTAAAGGGAATTTAGATTATTCAACATAACCGCATGTTTTTGGGATTGTAGGAAAAACTGAAGTACCCGGAGGAAACCCACGCAAGCACGGGGAGAACATGCAAACTCCATCCAGGAAGGTCACCTCGATCAGGCAACCTTCAAACTGGAGGGCCACAGTGTTACCCACTGCGCCACAGTGCCGCCCATAAAATGTATTTATTTGTTTAAATTATTTAAGTCTAGGGATGTCCCGAGCCGATCATAAAGATCGGTATCGGGGCCGATCGAGGCATTTTTTAACTGATCGGAATCGGCTCTATGTATCGGACCGATCGAATGTTTACGTCAGCTACGTCACGCACGTGTCGCAAACTCGCATGTTAAACTCGCATGTTGTTTACTACTTGCAATACGGTGCTAAGATGTCTGCTGTGTGAAAGTATTTTAAGTTGGAAAGTGATTCTAGTCTGGTAGCTACATGCAACGTTTGCAATGCGAGCTGTTGTGTGCTGCCCCTTTAAGGACGTGCTTAGAGCGTGCGTGAATCAGGAAGAAATATGAGAGACTCGCATGTTTGTGCTCGTGTTAAAAAAAAAGGTTCAAGCTCTACAAAAACCTTCATTTAATGCTTATTTATTCCCAGCGTGGTAAGCTAATGTTTAAAAAAGTATATTTTGTTTATTTAAAAGGGATTTCATAGATCGCTATTTGTTGTTTATATTAGCGCCTAAGCGCCTAAATAGCGTGTTTAAGTTTTGTGTGTTGTGATGATTTACATGTCTTTATCTAATAGGTTTGTGACATGTTGAAGTGTTCTTCGTAACTTAAAATGTGTAACATTTTCGTTGTTGAAGAAATAGAAATGTTTATTTACTGATTGTTATTTAATACCCCATGTAAAATATATTATTTTCTCTTTTTTTTCTAGTTTGACGCGGTGGTACTAGCAAAGCAGCCTTTAATACTACCAACTTGATAAGGCATCTTAAAACGAAACACACGACAGAATATTGCGACTTCACTGAGCTGTAAAATTGAGATTTCATATTTGTGAGAAATAAAAAACTGTAAAGGAACAGGTTGCTTTCAGTTTTTTTTATTCATGCACTGCTGAGCTATTTGGTTGTCAAGAGTACACACTGGATTGATTTAATAACCTGCATGCACTTAAAGTGTGCAATTAGCACAAGGAAAAGACAAGTATCGGATCGGGACTCGGTATGGGTCGATACTTAAAATTAAATGACTCGGATCGGATCGGGGGCTCAAAAAACCTGATCGGGACATCCCTATTTAAGAATAGCATAGTCTACTTAGCACAACTTATTGATGTCTTACAAACCAAAAACTTTTGTTTTCTTAAATCACTTCTTGTTTTTTTTTAGAACCAATTGATGGATTGGTCTGACCCCGGTGTAATATGATGCCTGGGGCGTTATACGTGACAGAACCTTTCAGACGTTGTTTTTGTTTCGTTTTTTTCAATGTGCAAAAAAGTATGGGCAAGACCGAGATTTCGTCACAGTGTGTTGTTTTAATGCCTCATTTTCCAGGGTTCCTCAACGAGGGTCCTTTCTTTTAGTGTTTATATTACTTATTTTTGTGATCAATAAACTATAATAAATATGGCTTTCAAGCCAATGGTTAATTTGGAGCATGTTGATGGTTCATTGCAGGTTTATTGTTTACATGAGAAAATCTGTCTTAGAAGTGTTAGGGTTTATTGTCTTGTCACCTGTTATCCATTAGTTCCGCCCCTTCACCTGTTCTGCATTTTCCCTTGGGTATTTAGGTGGTGATGTTTCTTTGGTCCTCTGTTGAAGTATTATTGTTTAGTCGTCACGTATGTCTGAGTGTTTTATTGGTTTGGTCTTCTGTGCTTATTCTACAGCCAAAGGCTTCCCTGTCCTAGTCGAGTTCTGAGGCTGTTTTGTCACCTACTGTTCCAGTGATCTTCAGTTTATTTCTGTTTATGTTTCGTTCACCAAGAAGAAGGTGCTGCCTAAGTTCTCATTATAATAAAGACTTTATCATTTACCTTGGTGTGGATCTGTTCCCTGGAGTAAAGCCGTGACAAGAAGTTAAACAAAATTTAAATAAACAATCAGATATTTATTTTAAATAGTCTCTTTGTATGGAGTTTACATTAATTATTTATATTTTACATTTGCATGTTATCTAGGACTTTTAATTGATTGACAGTGCTAGTTTATGCTGAGTTCAACTTGGACGCGGAGCAGAATATTCAAAGCATAAGTCTTGGGGGTTGAGGACTTGCTTTATCCAACAAACTACAGGCATTTTGATTATTGGCACATTGCTGCTTAATAATTGATGTTTCTCAAAGAATTTCAACATTTCACATAATGCCAATAAATATGTGCATTCCTTGAAATGTAAGTTGTTATCGATTAAAAAAAAAAACATTGCCAAATGTATAAATGTCAAGGTGGAGGATTTAGTTTTTATTTCTTTATATATTATATATTGACCTTGGTTTTCATGTCATTTCATGACATTTCTACCCATTTCTACTTCAGAATGAGGGCTTTCAGTTTTGTTCAGGAGCATGTTAAACATTTGGAGAGAGAAAATTGGTTTTCGATAAATGGGGAGTGGGGTGGGTTACCTTACCAGATGATTCAACTATTTTGATGCTAGTTCATTAAAAAAAAGCAAAAAGCAAAGTAGAATGATTCAAAGGGGAATTATTTTGGCTGGATCTGGACCCTCATGCAAATGAAACAAATTTGTCAGAGAAGTGGAGGTATTACAGTTAGTGACTGGAACGGTAACTCAATCTCCAAAGAGTCTTCTCACCACTCAGAAGAAAAATAACGGTCTAGGACGAAACGGGATGCACTCTGCACCCACATTATCCAACTGCAACATTCTTCATTAAAGATAAATTAATCAGATTTGATCCTTTTAGCTCTCTTTTTCTGAATCCATCTTCTCTTTCTCCATCACTTTCAGCCATCTCCCTCTTGTACAGTGTGACTAGTTCAAAAACGGCATACACTGAGGATGCACTTGTGCCTTTTAGCCACTTGAAAGCACACTCATATCCCAGAGTGCACCATTACAATTTGCAACAAGTTCCAAATGAAGTATTCAAACTAACTACTGCATGCATTGTTTTACAGAAAAAAAAAAAGATTCTGAAGAGCTATGATTTAACTCTTGTGCTGGGCCAACTCTCTTGTAAAAGCCACAAAAAGCACAACTAAATCGCAAGGGGATGTCGATTCTTGTACTCCGCCACGACTGTGTATGCTTCCGTTAAAGTCCAAGCAACAAAGACTTACAAATGATCCTTTATTTACATTATACATTTATCCACTTCCTACGCTCAGAAGACTGGTATTTGGTATTAATTGATGTTTCCATGTAAATTAAAATACAGATAGCAACAAATTCTAACCATATGAAAACATTTTATAATGTATAAAGGTGAAAGTATGAACAGATGTGTTTTAAACAGTTATTACTGCCTTCTGTTCCTCTGTTGTGGGTAAAAATACCCACGGTGCACCCACAATGTAAGAAGGAAAGTGAAATATTATACATGACATTGTGACAAGTTGTGAATCCCCAGTTGCTGAATGATTGAGCTAATTTATTCCTCCACTGCCCGTTTAAATTACTGTTATTGAAACTCAAGAACTCTTTGACAGAGCACTGACTGTGAGGGCATTAGTAATGGCACCTGGAGTATTTTTATTTTATTTCTGCAAATTCTGAGCATTTGATGGGGTAATGTGAGACGGTCTTCAGAGAAAGGCAGGATTTGGTTCAGATGCAGCTTGTTATTTTCTTTTTATTAAGATATTGGCTAAATATTTGCTTTGCTGTACATTCAGAAAACTATGAGAGTGCTTATCTTTTGAGAATCTTTAACATTTTCAACAGTTATAAAATTAGTAACGCCTGCACGACTCCATCATGGTAAGACAGATGTTAACAAGCAGACACAGATCAAATCGAATATAAAACCATATAAACAAATAAACAGGATAACAAAGTACTAATTTTGGTGTAAAAATTGTCTTTTATAATTACAATTCAATAGGAACTTCTGTGTATAACACAGTATCAACCAAAGTGCTGCCCAGAAATGCCAAAAACAATACAATAAGGCACCATCGCAAACGGACAGATAAAATAAAAACAAGGTCAAAGCAATGTGAAAATGCCATAAAAAATAGGCAAACCTCTAATAAACCTTATACACTGTTCCAAACTATTTTTGTGCCATTGTGCTTTGTTTTGTACAAGAATTAAAAAAAGACAGGTCTTTTATTTCCAAGTGTCCTTTTCTCCACTAGATGGCACTTATAGCACAGATTTGGGGTCTGAAAAATGAAATTGAAAGATGATCAAGCATTTTATCTCATTTTAATATCAACCACTAACCAAGTTACATTGCAACAAGGCTCTATATATCATGGCGCTGAAAATCTCTCTTGCTGTTAGCATTTTCAGTGTTCTATGCTACCATACATTCTTAAACCTAACTTCCAGAGTCTTCTAACTTGGGTTATGATTAACAATTCCAATAACAACACTGAATAATTGAGTGGAATTCTCCAGAAGATAAAATTTGATTTGAATTTTGATGTCCATTGTAAAGACTGCAGGATCTGAAGAGGTTAAAGTCCCCCTACTCCATCTCTACTTCTATAGGTTAGGGCCCATATCTCATGCTTTTCTAATGATTACTTAAAAGCTTTAAAAATGTAAGATTGACATGATAGTCAGTGTATAAATCACAATAAATCACACAGTTATGTAAGATTTATGCTGTTTGACGCAGCGGCAGCGGCAGCGCCAGCATTTCCTTCTTGTAGTAAAAAAGGAATTTATTAGTTTCGAATTGTGTTTTCCAGTCAAAATTGTAATCCCCCTCCAAATATTGTTTAGTTTAAGAAACACATTAGCAATTTTGCATATGACCAAATACCCTGGACCCGACAGCAGACCTACTAGTCAAATTGAGAAAATCTGAAAATAGACATAATGGATAATAAAACCATATCTGTAAGCGAGAAAACGCGCGCGCACACACACACACACAAAACAAAACAAAACACTTCATGGTCGACCACACGTTTACCCCCTTATCTTCACCTGGTGCTCCTCTTTGGCTCTGAGGGAGCAATTAACTAGGCTTCAGAGAATCCTGGCAGCCCACTTCAACAGCTTTCTATATTGTCACACTGCTCGTCCTCAAACCCCCTTCAGTTTCATTGTTTGGGGACGGTAAGGATAATAAGAATAACTGATAATATCTAACAAGTGTTTAACTGAAGCCAATCAATTAATGTGAAGAGGTGGCTGGAATGACAATAATGAGTGACAAAGCTGTCGATTCCTCAGGTGTTTTTATTTATTTTATACACGGAAGTCACTTGGGGCTTGTTAGCATATGCTGCTGAACCACAAGACATGAGAGATCCCCTTCCTCAAGTTCTTTCCAATGGAGAAAATAAAGCACAGTGCTAATTAGCTTTGGTAAAACTAGCGGTTTGCTGCTAGCCTGAACAGCACAATGCCTCACCACACAAGTCAATTGGGATTATTAAACACAGCTGGGGATGCTGGACTCTTGTGCAATCTTATCCCAATTTTCACTGGAAATGACTGTCAGTTGATGCTCGTGTAGAGCAGGCGTTTATCTCCAACACAAAGCGGACTCTGATGTAGCTGCTGAAATGAAAGGAGCATCAAAGAGATTTGAATCCTTGTTCATTGAGCGTTATGAAGAGCGCTGCTGATATAATTATGTGAGCAATTACTTGACGGAGCTATAATTAAAGTCTGTCCGCATGGTGTGCAAATTGATTGCTTCAGATACTTTTTTGAAGTATGGGAAAGTTGATGATCAATGAGTGTCCACATGTAAAGTTGAAGGAGATGAAAGAAGCTCTCCAAGTCCCACACTAGCATCATTGCAGAGGTGGCGCCAATGTTACTGCAATGGTGGAGTTTGTTGATTGATCAATTCATTATCGTTAAAGGGGTCCTGACATTTTATTTGTAATAACATGTTCATATTGGTCTAATTGTATGGGAAATGTGATTCTTTTGTGGGTGGCACAGTGGTACAGTGGGTAGCACTGTGGCTTTCCAGTTAGAAAGTTGTCGCTTTCTGAGTTTGCATGTTCTCCCGGTGCTTGTGTGGGTTTCCTCCGGGTAATACGGTTTCCCCCACAATCCCAAAAACATGCGGTTAGGTTAATTGAATCATATAAATTCCCCTTAGGTGTGCATGTGTGAGTGAACATTTTCCTGCAATGGATTGGTGACTTTCAGGGTGTACCCCTGCCACTCGTCCAATGATTGCTGGAGATATGCACCAGCAGACCCCCGTGACCCAAAAAGGGAAATAAGCAGGTTGGAAAATGAATGAATGAATCCATCTGTCGATCTCAAGCTCCGTCACACAGGAACTCTCCACCGACCTGGATTTATTGTTTAGATACATTGCAGAATAATTCCATAACAAACTTGAAATTAAATCAGAAATCCTCCCAAAAAACAAAGGCAAGGTCAAGACAATATGAAAAGTATATTAAAAATGATCCTAGCATCTTAATTGTGCGGCTTATGTGCCAGAGCTTTGAAAAACATAGGCCATATCACAGGTCTTGTACTTCCAAGGGCTGACCCTTCTTTTCACTAAACAAGATTCACTGGATCTTTTATTTAGATTTCTATCAGTTTATTTATGCATTTACATTATTTGGTGTAAACATAATGTCAAAGGAGCAAGACACAATCAACTAAGTGTAAAAGAGCTCTAATGGTATTTGGCCATTTTTCACCGTCAAGCTGACACATACATCAAACTTCAATAAAAATGCTAAGCATTCATGAGCTATGCATAACTCCTGCAAGACTATAATTGCTGATCAAATAAAAAACAAATGCATTATAGCAAAAGAAGCATGTGTCTGAGTGTGTGTGAGCAGTGTATGCTGAAAGGAACAACTCCCCTGTGCTAAGAAACATAAATTTGCTGGAAAGCCACAGCAGGATCCTGGGGGAGAACACTGAGCATTTACAAGACAACTCAGAGAGCGTCTCTAGAGAAACACTTGCACACATTAACGCCAAAACCATTTCCCCACTTGATCTCAACAGATGCAATAATGCTTCAGTTATTCTCCTACTCCATTTTACCACAAAACAGATTCACTAGCATGAATAGAAAGAAGTAGTCCATAAGTACATTAAGCACTGATGTTGATAACATGGCGTTCCAATACAACAAAATATACAAAGAAACATGATTAAATGCCAAAATTTAAATTGGTCATACACAGATGTTGCCAGATAATCATTGTGCCTTTCCCATGTCATTTTGCTCTAGCAAAATATTAACTTGCGTTCCCTTTGCCATTTTGACTTCTGGCCATGCCAGTAGAGCAGCCACTGTAACAAAGCCATGAAAATAAACACAGGTCTGTGGTCCTGGTCACAAGTTTAAAGGGGATTGACCATCAAACCTTCCTAAGCTCTAGCAGACCTACATTTGAAGCAGAATCATGCATTCTCAAAATGACGTCTCTCAAAAAGTCTCTCACCAGAACATTCACTGTTTTCGGCAAAGACCAACACTCTTCTTAACTTTTACATTGTGTCTTTTAACACTAACTCCTTTAAACATATGTTTGCTTGTCAAAGCCAACACAGTGTAATTCCATTAAACTTATTTTTATTCAGTTTCTTGTGACCAAAAACTCTTAATGCTCCAAAAAAGATTAGCCACCAAAGTTTGAGAAGATATCCAAACTGGTCTGACAGGCACCACCTAAGGAATTCTGGGAAATGACAGAGAATGCTTGGAAATTTCCCATTTACTTATAATTTAGTAAAGCTATAACTGAGAATCTCGTAGAAACTTCAAATTCACCACAGGTTATCAATCTGTGCGGGATAATTCCAAGCATTGGAATCTATCGATTATTAGACCGATTATTCGATTAGTCATCGATTATTTCAATGACAGACATATGTTTCAACAGGTGTAAAGCATGGGAAGTTAAAGAATGGTGTTTTATCAAGTGAATCCTGTGAGGGGGAATCAAGAAGGGCAGAAATCAATGACGGCTGAACATTACTTTGAAATGATGCGTGTCTCCAGGCTGATTAGTGTCCTATCCTGTGAGATAAAGTGCCATCTCATGATCAATACTCTAATAAAGACAAGCCATAGCTGTCCGCTCAGCCTAGATTGACCCGATGAACTACGCGCATTACACATCCAGTCAAGAGTGAGAAGACCGCTCAATCAGATTAATAACATTCAATTCAATGCAAATTATATCAAATGGTTAAATGAATCACAATAAATGGTGCATTGAAAGGAATAAAAGTTACCGTAAATTAGAATTGTATGAACAGTTTTGTTTGAGAATTATGCGTGAGAAGCTTTTGGAGAAATAATTGTCTTTGTTTTGTTTAATTAAAAACCCAAGCCGTCATGCTGCGATTAACTATAAACCCCGCAACGAACACTATTGCAGATCAAAGATCGCCCCACGGTGACCCATTAGAGAACAACACAAATGCAAATAAAAAAATAAGGTGGAATTAGGGGTAACTAGTTACCGTAGTTCTTGAGACTTTGGGTGGTTCCTATACACTGGCTTAAGAAGATACTACAGTGGTACCCTGAGATACGATGGCTTCACGTTACGAAAAATCCAATATACAAAAGGTCTCTCAGGAAATATTTTGCTTCGAGATACGAATAATATTCCAAGATATGAAACACACAAACAGTTTTGCTTATAAATTCGCGCTGCACTTCCGGGTCCTGGCTCTCAATTCTCCCACTGACAGGCAATGGTAAATTGCAAATAGTCATCATCACACCAAAAACACTTTATATCAGTTTTAAATCAAGTGAACTAAAAGAAATAACTCAGAAGTGCCATCACCATCCCTTCATTTACGCTCAATACTGTCTACGCATGTGCTTGGTTTCGTGTTGGTGTTCATAATTCGTGAAATATCTCGAGAAAGTTAACTTTCGTACGTAGTGCCGTAATGTTTCCTGCCATCCGTTCCACCTCCTCCGACACATCGCTTCACTCTCAAGGTAAGAATTCACATTTGTGTACGTATTACGTATTTTGCTTGTGTTTTATTCTGTTTTATTCTGCTTTATTGTCATTTATTATATAACAATGTGTAGATTAAAGGATTCAAGAAAAGTTACTTGATCTTTCTCTGGTTTTCCATTTTATAATCATTCATTTCGTATCTCGAGGTACCACTGTATCTGTAAATTATGGTGGCCAATTGCTTCTCCACTCGATCACAGAATATTTGACACTTAAAGAAACAAATCAGCAGAGGCACAAAAAACCTCCCACCCACATTACGCTGTTTTTTGGTTTGTTTGTTTTTCAAAAACACTACTGCAAATCAAAAATTTGCTGTAGGAAATTGTCTATTATCTAAGCTGCAAAGTAGTACCACTCCTCAGTTTACTGAGCTTTGTATTCGATCAAGAGAGGAAGCTAGCCACAAATAAAACCATAAATAAAAGTACAAGACAACCTGAAATGGTGGACTGACTTTATACATTCTGTGCTGCACTTCACTGTATGCTTCCATGTCCACTCAAACTACCCATCACTGTCCACTCAAACCAACAAATGAAGCATATAAAAGGTCACAGTGACAGCCCACACAGGAGGGGAAAAAAAAAAAATCACACTTGCTTGGCCATTTATAAGGAGCTGGAGGTTTTGCACTGAAAAAAAAAGTCTGTAAACTTAAGAGTAAAAAGAGAAAATGAAATATTAAAACAATTTTTCCTAAAATTAGCAACAAAAAAAAAAAACCCTGTGAAAATCTGTAATTAGGTTGCAAAGTACAGCTTTGTATTTAACAGTTAAAATCATATGAATCTGTGGTTTACGATTTGTTCCATCAAATTCCAAACTCTGCTTACACTACTTTTTAAGATGTAGAAAAGTGAGACTTCCATGTCATTAAATATAATTAAAATGGCAACCTCATCACCCATGACCAAAGACGCTTGGTTAAATTCCCCCTGAGCATCAATTGAAACCGTGGGCCTCATTTGGTTCAGTCACCTGTGCTCGACAAGAACCAGACACAAATAACCTTTAAATTCCATTTCAAGGTCAGATGGAGTCATTCGTGCTTATTGATCTTTAAACTCTGATTGTAAGTGAGTCCAGCTTTCAATTTCTGCATGTTCTGCTTTATCCTTCTATAGAAAACTCTTAGATTGGTGCCCATACCTAGTTTATGTAGTTGTAAAATGGAAAGAGCTGGAACTTTAATGAAATAAGACTACATCGAGTCGAGTCAATGACTCAAATATCAATTTAGAATCATTCGAAGCCCCATGAACTGATTGTTTGCAATATACAGTGGGTACGGAATTATATAGACGCCCTTTACTTTGTCATATTTTTCATGTACACACACACAAAAAAACACAAACATTTTTCACATTTTTTGCAAATTTACTGAAAAAGAAAAACTGAAAGATCACATGATCCTAAGTACTCAGCTGCTCTCCGTTCTATGAATTATATTCCAGTCATTTACAATTTGAAGAACTAGAAGATAAACGCCTCAATACAAATTCAATTATACCTATTTTATATATTTATTTGATTTGCGACTTATATTTATTTTGATCATCTTGTGTAGCTTGTTTATTTCTCATTTTCATATTACTCTGCGTAGTTTCTGATGAACAAAAATTTATATTAAATTGGCCATATATATTGCACAATTTTTGTAAAGATTTTTTAGCAATACATAGGGACATCTGTGATTGACGTATACATTAATTTATTTATTTACTTATTTATTTATTTATCAGTTGCATTTCATTGAAAAAGGCTATCTGACTAATCAATCGATTATTGTGGAAGATTAATAATTATTGAAAAGTCGATAGTATGATTGTTTCGATGCCTCCGCCCATCCCCCACCAAAGTAGCAACCTGCTGACCAAAAAAAGCATACTGTTGGGAATTATCTCGTTTCATCTGAGATATTGACTCTAATGTTTGTAAAAGTGCCGTGTGCATGATGCTGGTTGGGTACATGCCGCTGTTGCAGGATTGGGGTTTGGTGGAATTTTGTATGCAAACTGCAGCTTAGGGACTGTCTGGGTATTGTAGTTTGGGAATTATGGGTAAAGTAGTTCACATGCAGTTGAAATATAACAGAATTAAGTTGTAACGAGAAAAAAAGAATTTTATGTGTGCCAACCAAGCTGAAAAGGTACATGAATAAAGTTATAAAGTATAAACAAGGTAAAACAAGAAAATTCACCACCACACTGTGTTCAGTGTAAACAAACAAAGTTGGGAACTATTTCATGGAAATACTGTAGAGGTTTAAAATTCGAAGTGTGTTTAATCTTTCTAATTGTGTTTTGTTGACAATATTAACCAATTTCAGGTGTTCAGTACAATGCTAGGTTGGTTAGCCCAACCGCTAATGTTGCTACGTCACCATTTACTAGGCAGCAATGCTCTCTTTAAAGTTGAATGAGTTAACATTTCTAAGATGTTCACTGACTCACTACTCACTATTTCATAATGCCGAAATCAGCGTTTTGAAACCAGGTAAGGATGTCTACAGACGGCGCAGAAGAGCACTCGTGTTTCATATGTTGCCCTTTCCATAATAACATTTAATAAAACCGTGTTGCCATTTTTACCTTCCTTTTTCTATCTTTGTCGCATTCGTCAGCAAGGCCAACAATAAAAGTTGACGGCATCTCCACATAGAGCTTACAGTTCCTCCACTGGCCGAGTGAAACACGTGGCCAAGTCCCACCCTCCTCTAACTTTAATGCTCGCTGATTATTTACACAAAGGAGCAGTTAACTGATTGGATATTTGCTCGCGGACATGCGTTTCTTTCCCTGACATCTGCCTTTTCACATGCGTAAACTAATAATACAGGAGTTATTTCAAAATAGAAACAGAAAAAACGTGGTTCATAAACGCAAACAGAACCAAGGAGAGTGTACCGAATGGTTCGATATAAAACAGAGTAGTAGATAAGTATCCCTAGAATATTCCCAGAATTTCCTTTTATTTTAATGCAGGATGAGACTATACTGATCACTTTACTAATAGCATAAACATAGTGCAGATTCTAAAACTGATACTAATTTCTCTACAAGCGCACATGAGCTCATGGCAAAATGAGGATAATCAACTTTTGTGGAGGCTCTGCTCCATTCACCTGACGAGTAGATTATAATTAATTTCATGAATTTAAAACTTAGGGTGAATCCAGCTGAGCAACAGACTGAATATTGTCTGAACAAAACCAAGACCGAGCATAATGAAGGAAAGAATGAAAAGATTAATAGTACCGAAAAAAATTAACACAAAAGCCAGCGCCGTTTTCTCAAATTACACAAAATGCTAGAGTATATTCACTGACACTAGCAATGTTGTGCATCTGCTACAAAAAGTTCAGCCTGACAAGTTTCAGCTGAATCATGCCACCCCTCAAGCCTCGGTACATATGTGATATTTTGCGCTGCATAAAAGATAACAGCAGAAATACACTAGAAGCTGACTGGTGAATCAGTCCCAGGACACCCTTCCAATCAGGATTTTAAAGTACGACTGTCAGTTACCCTCAGCCAAACATCACCAGTTACTCATCAGAGGAAAGCTTAAGAAAACAGATGGCAACACGCACCATTACACTGTTCAATCACTTGTTTCTTCATTTATAAAGGCATCACTGGTTCCGAAAGTACAGGTTTTTCCTTGTGCCATCTGCTTAGCTATAACGGTGAGAGATGAGGGGAACATCTTTACAACTGATTTTAGGGCTGAGCAATTCACCCCTATTTAAAATCAGTCTGCAGATAACAAAAAATGTTAAAAACTTTGAAAATAATTATATTAATAATAATACCAGCGCTGTAATATTATTAAATGACATTTTGGGCTATTTGTCTTTTTTTGAAGTGATATCAAACAAAAATACCAAGTGCACAGTTGTTTATTTAATAATAACGAATGGACAGGTGTCATTTAAAGGCGTCCTCGATGACACTGCAGACTTGATGGTGCGCATGTGCACAAATACCTTTGGTCAACTCTCTTTAAAAAAGTTGATTTCTTCATAAGGCTTTACAAGTTTTGGGTTTGTATTAACGGTAAACATACAAGGAACTTATATGTTTGATTTGGAGGTCAATTTATTTGTGATTTCGTGGCAAAGAAACATTCAATGTTAGTGAGGGTAGGTAAATCGAACCGGTTGGAGAAATGTACAGATGTGTCGGAGGGGCATGACTCCGTAGACCTTCATCAATCTGTAATCCATGTCCGAGAGCAAGATGTCGAGATGCTCTATTGAAACTAGGACTGGGTATTGAGTTCAGTACTTTTTTTAAGCATCGACCGAATCGTCTCATTTTTCGTTTGATACCAAATTTCGATACCTAAGGGTATAATCTTGTCAACGTCAGTGAGCTAGAAAACGTGTCTCATCCTAATGTGCCCGGATCAAATGCTGGTGATTGGCTGCGGCGAAGCTGCCTTGAAAATCACGTTTATGGCGGTTACGCCCACTCGCCCAGAGCTTGTCAAATGTGAGGTGAGGCTGTAATGTACATTACACTTTAAAGCATAGCATAAATTTTACGCAATCTATGTTTAAGCGATCAAAAGTATGGCTACATTTGCTAAGATTGACGGCAACAGCGTACGATTCAATATTTGTAAAAAGGTTATCGCGTCCAAGTCTGACAACACGTCAAATATGAAGAAACACCTGACAGTGCACGGAATTAATTTACTGCAAGAAGATCACGCCGGTGCAGTCATCATCATCATCATCCTCTCAGTATTTTCCCAACAACATGCCCACCACAAGCGTTGTCCTCCGTGACTGATGAGGATACCGGCGCGATGGCTGCTCCAGCAGGTAAAACAGTCAAACAAAATCAGCTAACTTTTAGCGCTTCATGCTTGTGTACCGTTAAAGTCAAGATTAAGTTTGTGCGGGGTCAATTTATTAATCGTGTTTCGGACTAACATACGCTGTATAACGTTATGTACGGTTTCGATGGCTTTAAATACCTAGCTAAATTGATACTAAAACGCTTTAAAGTTAACAGCAAATTTTAACCCTGCCCTTTGTTCATTTTGTGCTTTTGTTCCTTTTTTATTGGTCTTAGAGATAAGCCAGCTGTGAAAAGTGTCACAACATCCTGAAAAAATAAAAACCAAAGTTTCTCTGCGATTATGTGTTATGTAATCTTGTTAAAATCTATATCTTAAAATAAAAGTGTTGAAAAAAGTATCGTTTGGAAACGGTATCGAATTCAGGGTATCGATATCAAACATTTTGGAACGATACCCAGCCCTAGTTAAAACTGCTGCTGCCGCTCGCTGTGCATCTTTAAATTTGCTAGAGACGAGGGGCGGAAGGTGAGCCGTGCACATTCTACAGAAACAGGGCAGCGTTTGAATAGTATCCTAAAGATCAATCTGATTTTCATTCAAGCACATCGATGTACACCCAGCTCTAGCTGAGGGTAACTAGGTTGTATTAAAGGAAGCAGAAGAACAGGTGACACGACAAATGTCCAGAACGCACATCATTGTAAGTGAAGAGGACGATGCCATCACTCTTCAAAGACAGTAACTCACTGAACACTGACCACAAAGCTTCTAAAGAGCACCTGCTCCAAAACCTTCATGATGAAAACTACACAAAAGAGGTTTTTGAAGTAACAATGTCGTGTCCCAATCGGTGTCATGAACTGAATGTTTTTTTTTTCTTCGTACAGACCATGGATATAATGATTGTGTATCCAAATATTTACAAAAGTTGTTCAACAGTTCACAAACTGATCACAATCAGATGCAATGCACTGGGTATTCAGGGAGAGTAAAAGTTCAGAGATGATAATGAGTGATAACTGCACTTAGACAACGTAAAAGCAGGATAGCAGCTTTAGAAAGCCCTCTTTCTCACTATCACACATTGGGAAATGCTCTTAAATAAATGTCAAACGCTTTTTGACCCTAACTTCTTTCAAAATTGTGATTAAGAATTAAAAACTAAATATGAACCTGCCTCTCAGCAGCATTGTATCAGTGCAATGCCAAATATCCCAAATGTCTTCCAGATAAGGATTAGGAAGCCACTGTGGTCTTGGACCCTTAAGTGCACCAGAATATGTTTGTAAACTTTGCCAGATTTCCGTCTCTGAACTCATCTGGCAGTTCCTCTGACGTCATGATTCTTATCTGCCCTCACATTGTAAGCTGTACGGTCTTATATAGAACGGTGTATGGCTTTCCTAATCAAGTCCAATCAATAAAATCAAATATAGCTGGACTTAAATAAAGGTGCAGAACCATCTCAAGGATGATCTGAAGAAGTTCATCCAGTTCAAGCAACCCCAAAAAAGCATCTGAATACTTAGTTCCATGTATTTCAGTTTTGAGTACATATACTAAAAACTGACACAATTCTGTGGGTTTTTTTGTCTACTTAGAGTGCTGTGTGGGAAATGTGAAAGTAATCTACCGATGCACACTAAGCGGTAAGGAACATGCATAAAAAGCTAAAAACTTATGTTACTATAATGCCACAACATCTCCGTTTTTCTCTAAACTGAGTCATCTTTCACTTTTTGAAAGACAACATCCGCGGCTAGAATGGACACAATCCTTCGTGAGTGAAAAACCGCATTCAATCATCTACCTGGCAGCCGGGTGAGTGAAATATGGCCTTCAAGAGAGAAAAGGTGACACTCTATTAATATGTTGCCACTCAATTCATCGCATCTTGGGGCATCAACTCGATTTATTCTCTGCGGCTTCATCTAAAACCAATCAGGAGAATTTACCTACTGAGAGTCAATTTACAATGAGACGTCCATGCCTCATCACACCTTATTCACTGCAGTAAAAACATCCAATCATTTCACACCTGACGAGCTGATGCTGGGTTTGACGATCCCACTAAACCCCCCCCCCCCCCCCTACGACACAGACACAATCATTAATACAGACAACATTCACCCAGCCCAGACTATCTGCAACATTTCTTTAACACATGATTAAAGAGCCACTATTTACTACAGGGATTGGACAAATGAATGTAAATACATGAAAAACTGTTGAGAAACTGCCTGCTCGAAATGTTTTTCAAACATGAAATGAAATGACCAGACAAATCCTAGTTTCAAACACAACAAAAGTTGAGTTTTTTTGTGCACCTTCAACCAGTGTTCTGTGAAATTTCCCATTGAATTCAGTAACAGATAAATGTAAAACTGGACAAATATCTGTGTCCATGGGAGTCCGGTCAACTGGTAATCTTTGGGGATCACAGTCAAGTTCAATTCTTTTTCATTTATGCATGTAATTGTAAGAAAAGCTCAAGCGTTGGCTATTTTCTGTATTGAACGTAGGTATTTTATCCCTTGTTTCGCCACTCAATCTCACACAGTCTCAGTGGAGGAGGAAAAGTAATGCCAATGCATTGCCTCCACACTCCCAAGCCAGTTTCGTGCCAAATTCAGTTATTCATCGCTAAACACAATCAGAGCACAGTGAAACAGCTTCATTACAAAGTACACGAGAGAATTAATAGCAACTATAGAACGAGAGAGAAAACAGACTGTGAGAATTTAAAATAATTACCTTGTTTTTACAATATTTTTATGTCTTAGACAAG
This sequence comes from Danionella cerebrum, assembly GCA_007224835.1. NCBI lineage: Eukaryota > Metazoa > Chordata > Actinopteri > Cypriniformes > Danionidae > Danionella > Danionella cerebrum. Next base: position 92,678 of record SRMA01025222.1, on the reverse strand, counting down.
CTCCATGTCGATACTAATTCATGGCAATTCCATTTAGATGAATAAATTGGCATTTCAATTTAAATGCCCTGCGATGGACTGGCGACATGTCCAGGGAGTACCCCTGCCTCTCGGCCAATGTGCACTGGAGACAGACCCCCGTGACCCCAAAAAGGGAAATGGGTGGGTTGGAAAATGAATGAACTAATTAATTTAAATCCAAATAAAACATTTGTTTTCCATTTCTATTTATTTATATGAAAATGAGAAACGAGTCAAACAAACAAAAGCACAGATATCCACTCTCTACCTCTGTCCAGGAAAATCAATCACATTAAACCAAGAGATGATCGTAAGGTCTCAGTGTCTCTCTAGATCTTCTTTGTAACTTATCTGAATGTGTTTATTAAATTTTGAATATAATAATACTGATTTAGAACATTACTTCATGTAATGTTTATTTCATAATTTTAACACAGCACACCTGAGGGGATGGACGATTGAAGTAGAAGGTGTAGGCAGTCGAAAACTTTGGATTTCTCTGTCTGCACAGAATGCACTTCGCTTATGTTTCGCCTTTATGAGAAAAAAATCTCGTTGCAATAGTCTGTGTCCACATTGGACTCATACTGTGGCAGAATCTTTTGGCTTGGACTCGCTCAATCGGTCCCTAGATCTCTCCCCAACCTCCCTGTTGCCATCTGTGAGGGGGCATCAGGCAAAAAAAGGGAGCAAAAAGTGGAGGCTGTGGGGTTAGCATATTCCCAGCATCATGGGAAGTGCCTCTGTGTTATTGTGAACAATATTTTGTACAGTAACTAGTTTTTGAGCTCTTATTATTATACTTTTACATATATTTATTTCAATGTTATTTATTGCTCTGTATACTGATAAGTTTTGTCTAATACAAAGCAATCTATGATCAAAAGTATCTTAGAAACACTTTCTCAATTTGCTATTTGATGGCACAGTTATAAATAGTTAAAGGTATGTTTTCTGTGAAATGTGCATGTTTTTTTTTTTTCTTTTTTTTTGTCTTACTATATACATTTTTTTACATTTACAATTTTGCTAATGACATGCATTGTGGAGAAAAAAAATTTTTTGTGGTTTATTGTGGTTTTGACACTTTCTTCAGTTATTATTGACCTAACTCCATATATATTTTATTCAAATCTAGGATATAAGGATTATATTCATGTAAGGCAAAATTAAAATACTCCAAAAAATGGCACTACAGCAGGAAAAAATGTAAAATATACTCTGGTGGACTTGGTTCTATGGCAGGTCATAAAGGGCTATTGATTTTATTTAAGCGGCATGTCACATGATTAGACCGCACCAACTCCTAGACTCCAGTAGGGCGAACGGGAGTAAAACACGGGAGTAAAAACACATCTACTATACACACAAATGTGAGTCAAACTATGAGAAGACCAAACTATAATATTAGAAGACATTAAAAAATACTTAAGCCTACCTGGGTCTTTAATCTGGTTTACCTCGCCTCTGATCTGACAAGTCTTTAGGTTTAAGTCTCCTTCTCTGACGTAAGGATGTTGCACATGCACTACTAAACAAATCCTGATTCGACCCATCACTAGCGTATGGTGCTCAATGCTCAATACGAGGCTAAACCCAGTTTCCAGAAGTCCGCATGAATCGCTTGAGAGTATTCAATTTTTACTGATCCATATGTGGCGAACTTAATAAAGTTCTCCCGGTCAGATGCTACCAATTAAGTAGGCATGGCAGTGAATGAGAGTGAGATCGCTTGAGCGTAGAAGCTCATGCAGCAAATCAAACTGCATAATTCATGACTCTTGAACTCTTTAGAAAAATAATTAAGTTGTGATTTTTCTAACTCTCCCCTCGCGTACTCCCTCCCCCTGAAATAGACATACCCAGTTTGGGATCCATTGGCCTACAGGTAACCAATTTTTACTTTGCCTTTACTGTTCATGTTTAACAGCAAACTCTTTATTATCTTCAGAAATCATCTTAATCTTCAAAGCCGGGTCGCAAGCAAAGCAAAACTGCCCAGACTTTTTTCTCCAAAGACACCTCCTTCAGCTCATTTGGTGGGACGCCACGGCATTTCAAGGCCATGCGTGAGACAATCTCTCCAGCTGGTCCTAGATCTTCCCTGGGGGATGTGCTTGGAATGGGAGATATTTGAAAAAGATGCTAGAGCTACCTTAGCAGTGGATCTATTCCTAGCTTCTCACCCTATCTCTAAGGCCATGTCCACACGAACCTGGTTTTTTTTTACCTCACTTAGTGCATCCCTACGTGTGATGGTTCTACCAAACCAACAAGTGGCAGTCAATTTTTTGGCATTTTTAAAATGACTGTTCATCACTCATGTGCATACATTGGCTGCAGGGCATTCGAAACGTGATTCACCTTGACTAGATAATAAAAAAAGGCCAGTTACATGAAAACAGCACTGCACTTGCATGTGGATTGACAGTGTAACCACACAGAAAAACACAAAAAAACAGGAATATGGGGGCAGGGTATAACAGAGCGCAAATCAGGAGGTCCACAAATTGGACACCCTCAGACCAACTGTTAAATCTGGAAACACTGTCCATAAAATTATATGAATAGGTTTGACTTACTGATGGCAATCCGACCTAAGCTCATGCTCTGATAATACAAGGACCTTAGCAGGGGGCCTTGAACCACATACTTCCAGTGCACCGCCCCCCATGGAACCCCATGAGGGGCACAGTCCAATGTCTTCTCCAGATCCACAACATATGTGAACTGGTAAACACCTGGTCTGTTGTTCCACAACCATGCCAAAAACTACACGGTTCCTCCTGAACCAAAATTGTTTGGCTATAGGTAAATGGTTCATGTTGATTCATTAAAATACATAAATAAAATTAACATTGTTTTGTAAATAAATACCAAAAAATATTTTTAAAGCCATATTTATTTCCCATCCATCCCTAGTTTGCAGAGTTATATTAAATAAAGAGAACTAGAAGCTAAATAAAAAAAGTATGTGCAGTTTTGAATAATACGTATATAGAGACTAACAGGAGGCCGTTGCTTTTACCGAAAGCCAGAAGTATCTCGGGGTAATCAGAAGACGTTTTGAAACATAATTCCTTTCCATTTGTGGAGAATGGCAATCATTTTACCACATTATCAGTGCATTCCTTATTACAACTCCAAAGGGGTCATCTACTTGACCATTCCCTCATTATTCAAAAGCATGCAATGGTTAGCAAAGTAGATAAGGGTCAGTCTCAAGACCTTGGAAATGATGATAATGGCTTGCTCTGATTTCTTGAAAATGTGCAGTTAAATACAGGATATATAGTCGGATTAATTACAGTCAGTTAAGCTAGCAGAAAATTTCAAACAGATTAACCCAAATGTGTCCAGATTTAGAGCCCAGCTATTTATAAAGACTATTATACTATATGCTGGTGAGATGCTCATGTAGCAGATAGTACCCCTGCACAAATCAGTTCTGCATCAAACCGTCCTCTAAATGAAAAATTACTTCACTTCTAAAATGCCCCTATGCATAATTGATGTACACTCCTGGAAATGGAAGAAAAGTTCTTCAATAGACTTGTCCTGACCCACTTCGATGAGATCCAGCTCAAACTGTTTGGTTTAGAGATCAATGGGGGTAAAGTTTGGGCTCAGTGAGTGCTATTATCCTGAAAGCAGGTATTCCCTCTCCTTCTGGAGCAAGCTGTCGAGTAAGTAGAGAGCCAAAGTCTGCAGTAAATTGTGCCAGTGGTCTCGCAACCAGAAATCAGGCAAAAGGCTGGTAGAACTTTTGGTTTCTCGGGGTGTAGCAGAATATATTTCTACCCAGCCAAAATAGATCGCTCCCTATAATAGCATCCAAGGATAGATTAATCTTCATGTCCTCAACACTGCTGAAAATCTGCTTGGAGATTAATAGTCTTCAAATGATTAATTTACATCTGAATATTTCACACTTTTGAGATTTTAATGGAAATTCCCATTATGCAGTTCTGTCATCTTGAGTATTAAATGGACCTATTCCATTTTTATAAAGCATGGAATGCACATGAGCACAGTCTTTCAATCACAGCAATTAACAGAGATTACAAAAGTTTACACAAAAGTTTACCTCAGACGCTAAATGAGCAAGTGTGATGCCTAAAATAGCTCTATCGCAATCCATCTTACATATAAAGAGGAAATTAAATTGTAAGTGCAGTGGGTGAAGATGATCTTAAAGAGCTTAAAACAGTCCTTTGTGCTTCATTCTTAAAATGATTTGCAGGGAAAGACTGAGTTTAGTCTCTGATGTGCCTGAAAGCAAAAGATCAGAGACTTTATACCAGGACTTTAAAGCTGGCTAATTAAAACGATAAGAAGTTATGAAAATACACTTGGCTAATCAGTTCTGAGCAGCAGCAGTAAAAGATATTACATACACCATCATTGTATCAGCTGACGTTACTTTCCTATCGGGCCACGCCCCCTTCCCTGAGACCAAGTGGCAAAATGGGGGTCAGATAGGCCGAGGGTTATCTTGGAAAGTGCAAAACAATGAGTTGTTCAGATGATTATTCTTTTTTTTTCATCAAAAAAAAGATCACCACGACTTACTGAATAGCCAGCTTTCCATGAACAGAGATTCGGGCAAATTTTGGATTTCCAGAGATTCCTGATTTCAACACAGTGTTGAAAACTCCTGCAGTAAAAGGCCATCCAGGGCCATTTCAATGTCTTTTTAAGTCCTTTTATTATTTTGTACAACACATTGTATTTGACATATAAAAAAAAATAAAACTACACGATTTAGATGGATTTCAAATATATTGTATCTGTAAAATTCAATTTAAAAAATGCATATGGCAATTAAAACACAAAATTCTAAACAAAGAGACATTAGGTGAAAGAATAAATTTCTCCCGATAACTGGAATTAATTCCAAATATTTACACAGATCTGTATTTATTGAGTTTTATGATTGTGAGATTTGTTTGTCACTGATGGTTTCCTAAGCATATTCTTTGGGGCCATATCGACTTTGGCCGATCGTATGAGCTTTGCTCCAACAACTCATAACTGTGCCATTGTGCAGATCACTGAAGGAATAAACAAGACCAGAAATGCACAGTGAGTGTGTCAGCTATTCATTTATTCGTTTTCCAACCCGCGAGTGTCAGTTATATCAAACAAAAATATATAATAATTATTACAAGCAAACACATTGTTATTCATCTTTCACTTCAGACAAAAAATTCTTAAAGCATCTCCTTGTAAACCACTCAAGCTACAGCCACCAAACTTTGTCACCAAAGACATGCAAACTCGTGTGGCTTGAGTTCCTATATCCTTTTGGACTGGTACCATTAAAGGAATTTAGGGAAATCACAAAAAATGTCCTTTGACTTAACATGGGGTCAAACTTTTTAAAACTCAAACTGAGAACTAGAGTTGTTCCGATTCCGATAACAGTATCAAAAATGCTCCCGATACCACAAAAAAATCCGGCATCGGTATCGGCGAGTATTTGAGTCCACTTATAGATCCGATACCATTTTCATAAACATAACCTAGTTATGCGCCCTAGCTTTGCTTATCGCTGCAAAGCGGAAATCAATTCTTCTTCGCTGCTCAGAATGTAAACACAGGAAGTTGTGTCGTGTTGCCACAAGCAACCAAGGAGAAGCACAAGCTGCGCCAGACGCAACAAATGTTGGAAGCTTCATTCAAACAAAGAGAAAAGTTTACACAAGACATCCAACAAGCAATAAAGATAACCGACAGGATTAACAAGTTTGTTGTACTGGATGACCAGCCACTGTCAGTGGTCGAAAACGTGGGCTTTCACCGCTTAATTAACATTTGGAGCCCCGGTACAGTTTGCCTGGTCACAAATATATCTCAGAAACAACGCTCCCTAAATTATATGAGACAGTGCGTGAACACATTTCATGTAAACTAAAGGACGTGTGAACTATTAGCTTCACTACTGACATCTGGAGCTGCGACTCGAATCCCGCGGTCTTTACTGAGTTTAACAGCACACTGGGTCTTTTACTCTTCAAAGTGCAGTGCTGCAGGCTAACGAGTTTCGCGGCTCGCAAGCGTCCGTAGCTGAATCAATTGAGGGTGGGCTTGTGAAGTGGAATATTTCCTAATCCTGTGTTCATGTTATTTTGCGCGACATGCAAGCAACATGAAAAAACAGATTAGTTCCTCCACCTCGTCTGTAGCGGAAGTGATCCTCTCAGTTACAGTTCTAAAACGGCTACTTGCTCGGGAGAGCCAGGAGGACACTGGTAAAAAAAGAATGAAAAACACCCTTCTTGAGGCTGTCAAGAAACGATTCGCAACCATTGAGGAAGAGCCCTTGTATGCAGTTGCCACTCTCTTGTATCCACGTTTCAAAGATAGCTATGTCTATAAAATTTTTCTCATGTCCATATTGATTATTGTCATTGTCATATTGAGTATGTCTGAAGCACAGCATAAAATAATTTATTTTAAATGATAAAATGCATAAAATGTCAATTAATACAGGGCTAGTAGGATCTACAGCTGTATATACAGATACACACCCAGGTATCGGATCGGTACTCGGTATCGGCCGATACCCTGAGCCCAAGTATCGGGATCGGTATCGGGAGGGGAAAAATGGTATCGGAACATCTCTACTGAGAACCTCATAGAAACTACACAGGGACATACCAACCACTGTGTAAAAGGATATAGAAGGGGTATAGTATTCACCATTGACTTATAATAGCTATTGAACATAAAAGGGAAGATGAAACTTTATAAAGAAATGGGGGGAGGGGTTATGTCAATCATAGTAACAAATGACAAGTTTTTCCTGACATAACAAAAAACTTACTAGCCATTAAACTGTTTACCCTAGCAACCAAATATTCTGAACTCCGAGCTTTGATACATGAAACATTGGTGTTGGTTTATATAACTTATAGAGACAACTTAATATTGTATTATGTCAGAGACCCCTCCACAGCAACCTGTTTGCCATAGCGATACATTTTGCAGATCATCACCTCAGCTAAGGATCATAGAAAATCAGAGAGACATGGGGATTGGTTTATATCACTTATACTGGCATGGGAAACTTTGTATGCCGTCACTCACACCCCCATAGCAACCAAATATTCTACCTTGCCAACCAAGTCATTTTGCTGATAAAATGCACTACTTTTTACAAGCCAATATCAAAGTTTGTTTGTAAACTTTAGCCATTTAGTAATAAGCATTTTTCGTTTTGTTTTGTTTGACAAATCTTTACTTTATACTGTAACAGTGAATTGTTACTAACCCTTACATTTAATAAAGTCGATCATCAACAAACCAAACATCAAATATCATTACACTATGATATTGAAAGTGTCCAGCAACAGGTGGCCTCACACTAAGGTTGAAAAACATTTTGATTGTCTTTTAATGCTCATTTATTTTCTCCTGCGGATTTACATTGAGTTTTAAATGATAAATTCCCTCCTTTACGGCAGCCAATCACGTAATACACACATATTTCGTAATACACACTGATCCATCCTTTAATTAAAGCCATTTACTGAACCCAGCTTTGAAGACATGCAGCATATTCATTTCAAACTCGAACTGGACACTCCTTAAACTTCTAGATACTCTGCTAGATGAAAGGTCATTTTCAAAAATCCAATTAAAGCAGCCTGTACTCTTAATTTTCATTCATTTCCAACCCGCTTATTTACCTTTGAGGTCACGGGGTCTGCTGGTTCCTATCTCCAGCGCACATTGGGCGAGAGGCGGGGGTACACCCTGGACAGGTCGCCAGTTCATCGCAGGGCAACATTCACTCACACATTCACACCTAAGGGGAATTTAGATTATTCAGTTAACCTAACCGCATGTTTTGGGGATTGTGGGTGACACCAAAGTACCCGGAGAAAATGTTATCATTTTATAAAAAAATACAATGTCTAATTATCATTTTGAGACTTCAGGAATCTTTAATTGTCTTAAACGCTGTCCCTCTTTCAGCTGCCTCCATTTTCTGATTGATGCTATCGCCAAAGCTTTCTTCCATCACTACAGAATTGACTGGCGTAGAACAATAAAGTGCTAAAACTGCTGACAACACTTATGTCATTTCCAGTGAAGGCGCATCAATGTGCAGATTTTTATGCAGCAGCTGGACAGTTATGAGTGTGATTATTAGCCCTAATGAGAGTCACTCAGAGTGGTCCATGTGCTCCAAATTGCAAAACCGCATTGCGGGATGTAAATGATTCTTTGTGACAAAAAGAGCAAATTGGAATTCATTACAGAGGGGACTGAATACTGAGAATAAGAATTACAAATGGGACAGTAGCCCTCATTATGCCTAAGCTCTGCACTCTTTTACCAAAGTAATTGATTGCTTTATCAACCCATATGACCTCCTGTCTGCATTAAACGTGAGCTGATTATATCAGCTATGATCTAGACCAGGGGTGCTCACACTTTTTTAGCTTGCGAGCTACTTTTAAAATGACCAAATCAAAGTGATCTACCCGCTACAAAAATGTAAAACATCAATCAACAAACAATTATTTTCAACTTTATTGAGAATTGACAAAACACACATAATAATTAATTATTTACATTTTTTGTAATAACGTGAGTTTAATTTGATGACTTGCACTGAATTGAATCATTAGAACAGTTGTGTGTGACCTGAATTTGGTGGTAATAGAGTGATTTTTATGGGAGCAATTGAGCTTTGATCCAAATAATCAAGAATAAAAATGATGCTCTAATAAATATTTCAATATTTTTATTGAAACTGAGTCGTTCAGTACAGTATGCAGGTGAGGAGTGGCGTGTTGCTTGATTTTGGTTGTAATAGAGTAATTTAGAATGAAGTTATGAAGCATATTCTGGGTAAAACATATTTTGGATCTGGTAATTTGCAGACGGTCCCTAAGTGATTCCATGTCAGCGGGTTGCTCATAGACGGTAATGTGTTTCTGCGAATGCCGAGGGAAACTTGTTTTGATAAAAAACGTTTTGTAGTTTGTCCGCTACATAACACAGATTAAAAATAGGTATTATTTGTTTACTAAGAACATTCTGGTCTCGAGCTATTGAGCAGAGAAAACTAAATCTGTGAATCTGCAGCTAACTTTACTGAACTGTGACAGGATAGATGATCGGCTGATATTGTTTCAAATCACGCCGCGATCGACATACTGAGCACCCCTGATCTAGACCGTGGAATACATTACATTGTGGGTCCATCACAAACTTCATATAACACCAGTGTTAGTGTAACACTATGTGAGTTGAATAAGAACTCCCCCTGTGTTAAATGGACAAGAAATAAACAACTGTATGCACCTTATTATTAATGCAGATGTATATTTCAGAAATGGCGAGGTTAGTAGTGTTAAAGCTCCTCATGGAACTTGCTACGAGCATTTGTTACAGAATACATCTTCAGAAAGTTCACACACCGCTGACGCCATGTTATCTGTCTGTTGCACACTGGTTGGACCACAGCTGCTCTAACAAAAATGCATGATATCGAGTTAACGGAATGACGTTGAATTCCCATTATCGATCCCGACTGTTGTCGTGCACCCCTATTTTAAATGTAATAGCTTAAATTTGCAATAAGAATAGTATATAGGTCACATACAAAAATTCACAAATTATTTATGAAGCAATTTTAATTGCTTATTTGTGCATAATAAGTGCCAAGGACAGAAATGGCACCTATTTGGTAATGTGTCTGCACCACTGACACCAATAGAGTTGATTTAAGATTTCCTGAGCACACTGTACACATGGAAAATATCCGAATCAAATGTTTGGCAAACTATATGGCCATGATTTCTTCAACAATCTCTTACATTTAATGCAGGTCAATATCGTTTATTGAGGGCGTGCACATGATGCCACAGTACCGGGAAGTCTGGAAGTGAATGAAAAAGCCTATTCATGCGGTAGCAGTTTGGAAAAGAATACGTGCAACTGACTTCTGGAACAAAGAGTTCAAGGACACCATTCGACTGCTGAAATCCAACGAAAATAGAATAGAATGTATTTTTGCAATTCATCAGGTAAGTCGTGAAAAAAATTTAAGTGTGTAATCATCAGAATAACTCACATTTTTGCATTAAATGGCATTTTGCTGCTTGTTTTGCCACTCAGTCTCAGTGAAGGGGCTGTGGTGTGGGTAAGTGACATCGATGCACTCGTAATACCGGTTAAATGTGTTTAGTAGGTTGAATAGTTTAGTCATTTCTTAAGTGAATCTCAGTTGGTGAAAGACCTTTATCGACCTTTACCTTTAAGGAACACCTTTATCAAAAATCCATTTAGGTTTACAAATAAATTAAGAAACTACACAACTGCAGAGAAAAGCCTTTCCTTTGCTCTTACACTTGTTATATTCTTGTTAATAATATGTGTTTAGGTTTCAAAGATTTTAAGAATAAAGAAACCCAAGTTCTCGTCTTACACAACTCAAGGAATCTGGGTGACGTACAGATAGAAAAATTAACCCTAAAGGTATTCAATAACCATAATGAAAGTTTTCCCCAATGTCTTCTTGCTTAAAATGGTTATGCATCCCACAGATCTCATAAATGAGCATCAGCAAGGCAGCTAAATGACCATCTGAATTGTGCTGAATTACAAACTGAACAGTAAAGAAGACATATTGCAATGGTATTGGTCCAAGATGGTGCCTGCAAACTCCCAAACCATTGAGCAAATCTAAACCCTTTAGCCCAGGGGTGTGAAACTCATTTGAGCTTGTGGGCCGGACCAGACAAATCATGTACAATAATCATTGATTGCCTTAAATGATTCATTCATTAAGTACATCTTATTATTCCAATTAATTGCTTTTTTGTTTGTTTGTTTGTTTGTTTGTTTGTTTGTTTGTTTGTTTGTTTGTTTGTTTGTAAAAACCCATATTCTGAAAGTAAAACCTTTAGCTAAACAGATATTTCAACAAAATAAAATTAAAACAAAAACAGTAAAATGTAAAAAGAAATGTCAACATATAATGTGCTTCAGAAGTCAGAAACAACCATTTACTTCATATTGAAACTCTTCATACTAAGCTCCCAGTTTAACCACAAAACTAAACAGTGGGTTTAATTGAATGACTCTCTTGTGACATTTTTTTAAGCAATTAAGCAACATTACACTGCAGTTTTAAATAAACGTAGCAAAAATAGCCAATTCTACTGAATTTTTCTGATTTTCTGTTTTGTTTTCCACACAAAATCTGACTCTGATTTAAGACAAGAGTTTGCTGTAGCTTCGTATTGAGACATTATCAGAAAGTTTCCACTTAAAAAAAACGACAAGTTTTTAGCAGCACAAAAGCGATGATATTGTTACCGGTTTTGCCTCCTGCAGAATGAATCGTTGTCATTTAACAAGTAAACCGAAGTCAGAGGCGCATAGAGACGGCCGGCGGCCGTACTGTTTACTGCACATATTCTTACGCACAAAAAAATAGACCTAGAATAGATCATATTAACATGCTACTGCGAACCAGAGACACGCAAGGCTAAGACAATTTATTAGCAAAGCAATTCATTTGTAATTTTTATTAAAAATGTAGCATTAACAAAAATGCTACGTTTGTAATCCTATACAGAGTGAACTCCCGGTTCTCTCTCCATCTCTCTCTCCATATCTCTCTCCATATCTCTCTCCCTCTCCCTCTCCCTCTCCCTCTCCCTCTCTCTCTCTCTCTCTCTCTCCATAATCATCCCGCCAGGCCTTATGTTTGACAACCTCTGCTAGTGAGGCAGAGAGTTATAATCTAAAACACCAAAAAATACATTGGTGAAACTGCTTGCTTTTTTTTCCCCCCCAACCTCAGGCAGTGCAACCGCTTCCTTCCCAACAAGATCTTTGAAGCAGTTATTCATACTTTTCTCACACTCTCGTTTTTCCATCACCACGTTTCTCCTACTCATCTCCACAGAGTCTAAAACATAGCTGCATGGCTTCAAGTTGGAGCCCGAAAAAAGGAGTGTCCATCATTTGGCTGTCTGTGCATTTTTAGATATGCATGATATCGACTAAATCAGCATGACGTTATTTTCCCGATAATCATCAACCCCGATAGTCATTGTACACTCCTAGTTAAGACCTTTTCTTCTCATGACTGCTTCTAATCCAACAACTATGCAAGACATACAGTTTGCAACATCATAAGCCCCAGCTACCAACACTCACACATATCTTTAAGAAATGCTCATTTTACCTTTTGAACCTCAGGTAACAAACAGTGGTTCAAAAGCAATCCAGAAGTGAGCAATTTCAAGGGGATTAGTTTCATCCAAAAACCTTCAAGGAGATTTGGAGAAAATCTGAATATGACATCGTTTATCTGCCAGCTGTCACCTGACTGAAGAATTTTTTTTTTCCCCATCAGTGAAGGGCCTGAGTAGGTTACCATCAAAGCAATGAGTAGAAGAAAGCCTAGTTTGCAATGAAGAGTCTGATTACAGCTGACATTTGCGCACGTACTGGGAAAATATTCCCTTGGATTTATTATATAACGTCAAACTTACATATGCTCGAAGGAGCAATCACCAAATGCAAACTTAAAGGTCTTTATCTCCAAACTGACATTTGAAGCCCAAATTCCACTCAAAGTAATCTTCAGGGACTTTTATAGCAAGTGGTCCAGGAAGCAAGCACAAAATGACACTTTACATGAGGAAAAAACTTCAACGATAAAAACATTTTGAAAACCCTGATTGGAATGTACACTGCCTGCAAGGAATTTACCTCTAGATCCAGAAACCCATCTGAGTCTTTGACAGTGTATCCAGGGAGACAACACGATTACGGGATAATCCCCTCTGGAATATGTAATGGTACCTCCCACACAATGAAAGATGAATGTGTGGATCATTCCAAAAAAAACATAAAAGGGGTCACCAGCGTCTTACCTAGGAGCCGAGAACACCTCGACTTCCCCAGCTTTTAACGCCAATTCCTTTGTGGCTGCCCGAGACAACATTTCAAAGCTACAGTTTGGGTTTCAATTAGGATAATATTTGTCCAGTGAAAGGACAAGAGACATTTATAACATTTGCTTTGTCTGCTTTCTTGTGCAAAGTTGCTGGAGTTGGCTGGGTATAAACGGAGAGAAACACACAGGAGAGATTCCACAATCCAACTTCCTCCACTGCACAAGAAAGGATTAGATAAGTGGCAAGGCAAACAATGAAGAAGGGATTCGGTGACGAATCATTTAAAGAAGGATTTATGTATTTCGAAGAAGCAATCCATCTCTTGTCTCCAAAAGGAAACTATATATAGGGCAGCTCAGTCTGAAAGTGTAACAACAATATTTGCAATTTGAGTATAGGATGAGACTGAGGCAACAGAGGTCACCGGGAATGAAATAGCTAAAGTGACATGTTACAATGACATTGCAGAAAGTTCAGTTGAATCGCTGCAATCTAGCTACGAAGAGCAGCAATCTCTGTAGAGTACAAACTGTCCCCCATGTTAAACCTCTTGCTAAAGCGGTCATAATACAGCATGGTTTTATTTTAGGGTGAAACTCTTGCTTGATGTGAAAGGGTCCAAACTGTTGTTTTTGAACCCAACCCAAATGAAAGAGAATGTGCTGACTAAAACTCTAGCCAAGCGTTTTCTCTTTATAATCAGCCTATGAGCAAAGTACTTCATTCAGCCTGATCCTCTAGCCGTTATAGCAGAGAAAGTAATTGACATTCCTGTGAGCATCTGAATCAAGTGTGAAACCTTCCGGGAGACTACATCAACAGCACAATGGCTTGTCAGTGGGAGTCTTGGTCTATGCATTGACAACAAAGTGGCCGCGAACAACACCTACATCCAAGAATGTCTATTTGAAGGTTCTGAAAATAGTCAATATATCTGATTCCTGAATCCCATTCTGAAATGTACAATATTCATCAGGATTGGTAAATGGTCTTTGTGACAAGGACATGGGAGTAAAAAGAGTGGACAAGGATTTTAGGAAATGTGGGCATTGAAACAGATATTTTGAGCCCTGGGCATTTCGAAAATGACAACTACAAAAGGTACAAAGCATGCTAAAATAAAGAGATAGAGAAATAGCGTTGTATTCTCATCAGAAATATTTACCCTTGAATTAAAGGGTGAATGTGCTTTAGGCTAGTCAAACAACTGTACAGTGATCGGACATTATTTCCAGTAAATTGTGTCTTATATAGTACAGTAATTCTAAATGTACATTTGGTGCATTTCAAGACACTTATGGACACACTCTAATAAAAGAAATGGATGGAACAACATAAAAAAATGCACATAAGGCTCTCTAAACTGAAAAAAATAAATTTGGAATGGTTTTGAAGTGGCTAAGGTAAGGGGTACGGAGGACTTTAGTTGACTAAAGGTTGAGAAAATATTAAGGTACAGAGTTGTAGAGTGCCTCAAAAGTTACAAGAAACAATTTGAAGGAGATTTCATTCAGTGAGTGGTTTTCCCTCAATTTAAAAGTGATATGATTGGGGTGGAGAAGGTTCAGCCCATAAAGCAGTAAGAAATAAATAAATAAATAAATATAATATATATATATGTGTGCGTGTGTGTATGTAGGGGTGTAACGGTACGCTAAAATCGAATTCGGTTCGGTAAAGTGTCTTGGAGAGCTCGGTTCGGTTAATTTTCGGTACAAAACAATAAGAACTTACATAATCTTTATTTTGAAAAGCTGCCAAAACACAATAGAATTCTTGCAGAAAATAAATAAAAGTGACACATTTGGGTGATATTTTAAATAAATTGCACTCTTTATAAAGAAAAACAAATTTTTTTAAATAAAAAATGAAATACTGCAACTAGTTAGGATAGATTAACCCATCCACATTTTCTGAAGAGAGCATAGATCTGGTTGCAGTGACTATCTCCAGCAGTAGAAAATGTTGATGTGTTGCCTGCCCGATCTCCGTGGAACAATGTCGGCATACAACTTTAAATTTATCCACTCGTCTATCCCCGTTATGTATTTTAACAGAGAAGCCAAAGTGTTCTCAAACACGAGACCGTAGTGAGATGGGAGGGTCTTCAAGCTCTGGCTTCTCTTTCGCTTTTGCCATGATGCCATTTTCTTACTGAGAGATGCCAAATGCCATGATGCTCGTCACTCAATAGCGTCCATGCGGAAACTCGCCTAGGAACATTGTTCCGCTGCGCTTAATATCGCGCTAATAATAGATTTTAATAATTTAATACAAATACCAAATACCGAAACGGTACGCAAGTGTCCCGAACCGAACAGGCCGTACCGAAATGGTTCAATACATACCGTGAACCGTTACACCCCTATGTGTGCACAGTGAGGTGGGGCTGGGTGATGAATCACTTTTAATCGATTGACGCGACTCTGTAGTGCACATTGATGTAATCGATCTTAAATTTAACGTAATATGTTTCAGTAGAAAACGGCAGCGAGCACCATCAGCAGTTTTAACAGAGCAACATCTTGCTCTCTTACATGGATTATAGATTGATGTCGGTCTGCTCCCCGGCTAATAACGTGTAGGTTACCCCATCCAAATAGCTTGACCTACCCTCACAAACATTAAACATAAAATAATGAATAAATAATAAAGTATTGTAATAGACCTTCAAATCAAACCAAAAACCAAACCATATCACAGCAGGTCTGCAGTCTCATAAAGAACGTCACACCTGTCCATTCATTATTACTAATAAAATAACTGTACACATTGTATTTGTGTTTTGAACTTAATTTTAAACAAAATATCAACTGAAAAAAAAGTTCAAGGAAAATTGTTTTTATTTAAAACATAAATACATTTTTAATTATTTTTTTTGATCACCTTGCTATTTTGCAAGTTCTTCAACTTTGAAATCATGGTGGGGACATAATCTATTTATCATTTTATATGATATTCAACTATTTTTAAATTATCTACAATCTCAATATCTCAAAATACTTGGCCCTGTTCGTTCTCTCCTTAATACAGTGCAGTGATGACTAATATACCCCCAGAGCACGAGGCTTCCAGCACTAAGCTTTACTGTTGGTATGGTATTATTGGGATACTCATTATTCATATTCTTCCAAACACTGTGAATTGAGTTAAGAGACACTAAAGTTCTGCATTGGTTCGACTTCTGACCACGAGCCTTTTCACGGCAAATTTTAGACAAACATGGACATGAGCAGACTTAAATAGAGAAACCTTCCCTGCAATTCCTCTTTGTTAACGTCTTTGTGTATTACTGTGAGTAACCTTGGAAATTGTGATCCCAGCTCTCTGAGACCTTGGCATCACTGATACCCCACAAGGAGAGATCTTCCATTGAGCCCTTACTCAGAGTGTCACTGACAGTCATCTTTAGTCGCATTCATTCCCATTGCTTGGCAAATACCACATCACTCTTTCCAGCTTTGTGGTGGTCTACAATTTTGTCTCTTGTGTCTTGTCAGCTCTTTGGTTTTGCCCATGTTGCTACTTTTAATTGATTGTGTGGTGCACAGGTGTCTTGAACGGCTAAAGATCTCCAACGGGTTCTACTAAATTAGAATCATGAACAGAGTGTAGCTGGACTATTTAAAAACAAACGGATATTTAAGGGTCTGAAGTCTGGCTGATTTTAAAATATATATTAAACCAGGGACTTTATGGATTTTTCTTTTCAGATTTTTTTTTCTCACAGTGGAAATACATTCAGTATACGGAATCCTCTAGAACTCTTATACATAATATACACACACACGCACGCACACACACACTAGGCTTCTTGTGGATGAAGATTATTTTACTGCTGATCTGTGTTACTGGGTCACTATTCCATTTAAGCTTATCTGCAGGCTTATCCAACAAGCTTTATGTGTATACGTGTCATGCAGTATGTCATTAATTTACCAATTAAAAGACTTAAAAACTGTGACGATTTATGTCTTGGCAACCAAAAACAAAATCTGACTACTTTGGCTTCTGATGGGAAAAGTGTATAAAGCACGATCACCTCTTACCACCCCACCAATACAGACTATGGATTAAAGTTCTGAACCGAATCATTTTTCTTTAAAATATAAAATGCAAAATGACAGGTTTAAACAAAAAAAAAAAAATCTGTGATTTCATTGAAGAGTCAATGAACACAGTTTGATAAACCAAACAAAATGCAAGCAATTTTTGCCTTTTGCCATAAAGTAATGTTGAGTTTTAGGTGACGTGTCTCTCTTAAAAATTATAAAAACAGGCCGCTAACGAAATCCTACAGGCTATTCTATACTTCCCTTGAAATGAACAAATAACTGACCTGAGAAAACTCATCTAACATGAAAATATCGCAGGAATGGTGGGCATAAATAAAAGGCGCTCGTCAATGATGGGTAATCTAAGACCACTCAAGAAGAGACAAAAATACATTTCCATTAGGTCCCCTAACAAGTTTCTTTTTACGCTTGAGTGTTTGTTGACTTGTGGTTTGACAACAGAGGCTTCTCCCAACGTCTTGCTCTCTCCAGAATAATTAGACAAAGAACCGTGAGCTTACATTGTTTGTCAGATATCCCTCTCTCTCTTTCTCTATCCCTTGGCAATAAACACACCAGCATCAACAATCATTAGTTGGTGAATTTGCCATTTAAAGACAGGGAAGGAATGCACCATGCATGTATGTGAACCCATGCAGCAAATTCTATGATTAAACATAGATGAATTCAAGCATGAGGTTTTGTGAAATCATGAGCACAGCCTCATGACGCAGCTGCAGCGTGATTATATGCACACAGGTCTACACATAATAGTATATCTCCACACGCAGACTCAGAGGAAGATGCACAGAGCAAAGTCTGACTCGCAGTAATCCCGTGGCAGGAACGTGCTAAATCCTGACATCAGCATATCTCCGAGGACTACACGGCAGCATACAGAGCAGTGCAGGGGGAAGGGGGGAGCCCAGCACAGAGAGGTCAGCTGACATTGCGGTGTGCGGATGAGGTGGAGACGGCTTTGTTAATGTTGCAGGTTGCTTGCGCATACCATACAGAGCCAAAACAACAAGTACCAACGCTCTCAAAGGCACATGACTCAGTTAAAGAGCAATAAGAAGACCTCCACAGACTAGACTAAACGAACTGATTTCAATTGCTATGGCAAACATCCCATTTTGAACAGTCGGCAAAGCTGAAAAGCCCATATTTAATGCATGAAGACAATGTGTTGAAGAAACGTTCAAACCTCACCACTCGGGTGACCGAGAGCGCATGGGTTGCTCCTAGATTCATTAAAGGGGTCATGAACTGGGAAAGTACTATGTGCTAAAATTTTGAGAGATAAACATCAATAAAGCTGCAACGGAAGAGTTACAATATTCATTTTTGTTTTATTTTAAAAACAAATGACCCGAGCAACAGATACAGGTTACGTACAGACCTCCCCAGGCACTGACCCGCGGATGTCTAACATCAGTGTTGATATCATCACTCAAAAGTAAAACCTCAGCTAGTTACACGGGAGATTAAAATCCAATTTCAAGCTAAAAATGACAAATAAAAGAACATGGTCTGGTCCAAGTTTTGGAAAAACACATATGTATTCTGAAAATTTTTAAAGTCACAATTAAACACTGGTTTTGTCCAAAAATTTCTGAGCACATCCAAGGTTAATGAAAACAAACAAATTAACGGAAACATTTTGTTTTCAGCTAATTTGATATAAAACAAAAGTGACAAGCAATTTATCTACCAATTTTACCAGAGCTGGTCCTTTCCAACTTTTGTTAACAGTCGGCTTATGCAAACCTTACGTGTTCTCACTGAGCCATTGAGCAAAGAAAAACGCAGAGCCCTATTTAATAAAGTCTATAACAGACCCCTATATGAGATTTCTAGGAGTTTATCACGGATGAGGCAGTTCTCAAAAACCCTACAAATCTCGAAGTACATTAATGGAGCTCAAATGCTAATGCGAACACTTTTAGTAGCAATTTAGGCATGGCAGGCCATTTCTTTTTGTTTTTTACAATAAAGCCAGATTACTTTTTACAGCCATAGCCTTTATTGATTTTTTTAATGAACCGAGAGGACAGTAGAGAGAGACAGCAAGCATGGTTGCGAGAGAATGTAGTGAGATTAGAAAGACAATGGACCTGGAACTCGAATATTAAGGGTGCTCAGAATAATCGGCCACGATCAGCCACTATTCACAATGGGAACAGTGATCAAAGGTCCCTAAAAGCACTGATCGGAAGTAGAGGTCAACCGATTCATCGGCCGGCCGATATATCGCGACGACAAGTGATTTCAAAGTCTTATGGCCATAGATTTACTATATGTTACTGGTAAACTATGAAGAGTTGCTTCACGTAGTGAAAGATAAAAACAAATAGCATTGAACCGCCATCACTACCGTTAGCTAAGCTAGCGTAGTCAATGGAATTCAGTCTATTCAAATAGAACCGAGCAACACTGAGCAAAACAGCTCTCTAGTCGCGCGCATGTCTGCGTGTGTTGCCAGTGTGGATGTGCGTGTGCGTACGCGAGTCTGCGTGTCCATGTGTCTGTGCACGCGAAACACAAAAACACGTGCAGGCGCATATGCGTGCGCAGCAGCGGTGAATTATTATATATTTAGTTTGTTTAAGAACAAGGTATAGAGCTGCTCTAGATCAACGACTTCTGTTGAGATCTGGATATGATTTGTAATGAATAAATAATGAAGTGATGTGTTCTGATTAATGACTATATGTTATGTGTTATCACAGTAAACCTGTCTAAGGGTTTAGCACCGTCATTGCATAAAAAGGTGTGCAGCAGACGTGTTTTTATTTATTTACTTTAATTAAGAGTATGGTAATTTGGTTTGTAACTTGAAGCAATCTGTGAATGTTTTTTTTTTTCCATTAGAGCATATTTTTAATGGTTATAGTATTCTTGGGATTATAGACTAAAGATGAAGGTAAACTACTGAAATGCTATCTAGAAATGTTTCTTCTGTTTAGTAAGTGCTGTCTGATGGGTGTTGTATTGTTAATAGTTGATTAATTGATTTTTTTATATATTCAGTTTAATTTATGTTTAATTATAAAGTTGTTCTTATGTATATTGTCAGTTTAAGTCACTGTTCAATAAATGATGGAGTTTGTTCAAAAGTGTTGTACATCCACTTATTTTTATGACATTTTAGCAGAAAACGAAAGGGAAATCATCAGCACTAAAAATAGGCAACAGCAATAGAAAACCAATAACAGTCGATCTCTAGTCAGAAGAACTGATCACATGATGCAAAACCCGCCACGCTTTTACATGGAACCGAATTTGACTTTATCGCTGTGGCAGTAGTTACTCGTTTCTCAAAATGACTGCGTGCCATGACGGGCGTGGTTCCTCATTTCACTGTTCCTGGGCACAAACACTTCAGTGATGAGTGAGTTACATAATCGACACATGAACTTTGTATTATACGGACAGCCTAACCACATTAGCTTTAACCATATAAAGTGCCAGTTTCCGTCCCTTGTCCAGGGCGATGCACGTTCAAATACCAAACCTGTCGTCATATCCCAACCTTCCCCCTTTCTCTACCCACATCTCTTCCTGTCTCCATACTGTCCTGTCAGTTCTAAGTAAAAGCAAAAATGGGAAAAAAAAAACAGGAAACATTTCTGTTCTGTACCAAGATAGCTCCATGACGACACACCTGAAGACAGTAAAAATTATGGACATTGTCCTAGGGCTCATATGAATGCCCCTCTCACACACAGCCTGCAATATAAAACTTATTTTGTTATTTTAAACAAGAATTTGAGAACGGCTTCTCTGAATGTGATCATTAGTAGCGTTTAGATCTTTTTCACGACGTGATGCCAGTGTTAATTCAGCTCTGTTCTGTGTAGCTATCAATCACATGGTCCCGCAAAGTTTTTTTAGGGGAAAATTGCGAAAATAAACAAAATAAGCCAAGAATAAAAAAATTGATAACTTTCAAAAATCATCAAACCGCTTGTGTAAGTACCGTACTTTCTGTGGAAATAATTTTTAAAGTTTGTCATTTTCCCATCGTCTTGTATTCGGTGGAAATCATTCTGCAGCCAGCGCCATGGGGATGCTCACCGAGGTTTGGCTTCACTCCGCTGGCCATGTGAGACACACTTGGTATCTACGTATAAGATATCTCTGGCTTACTCCTGCCAGTGCAGTGAGCAACTTTTTGGGTCTGCAGGAATTCTAATCGATGAGAAGAGTCAGAAATTATCTGTTCTACAAGACGTTTTGATGATCATGAAGAGAAAGCTTTTATTAATGCTTTGCTGAAGCAGTGGATCTATCTTGTTAGCTTGTAAGCTAATTTTTTGGGTTGTTGTGCACTTTACCTGTTGTCCTTGAATGAAAAAACTGACCAATCAAATTATTTAGCAGCTTTGTGTTTAAAGAAATTAAAGTTAAAGAAGTTACAAACCATGGTCATGCTGTGTGTTTGTTATGGTGCTTTAATTCTCTTAATTAAAGATATTATAATATACTGTTAAAATCGTTTAATTAAATGCAGTTTAGCAGGCTTTAGATGATCCCTGTGATCGGACCAAAACATTTTTGACAATTGGTGATTGCCCTAAAATCCCAAGCTGGGCACTTGTACTGCAGACGGTCCACCACACCACGACCCAGGGCGGCAAGCCATTTTTAAATTCTTTTTCTGTACTAGTAACTCTATTTTTGACTCAGCATAAATCCCATTACAGGCATCTACAATGTTTTTTTCATTACTGGCAATTGTGATGACTACTACTTGATGGAGATTTGTCTTTACATTAGGGTTGGCTCGAAAGGCACATCCTGCTCGCAAAAACATGTTGGCAATTATTTCTTTCTAACAAAATTATTTGAGTTTATGTTCTGGCATGCGCTGTTTGCCTAATGGGAAGCAGTTCAGGAGTTATGTGAAATGTAGTGCGTAATGGCCACAAGAAAAATAGAAGGTGAAAGGTTTCTCTGTGTGCC
The DNA here is from genome assembly GCA_007224835.1 of Danionella cerebrum. Lineage (NCBI taxonomy): Eukaryota > Metazoa > Chordata > Actinopteri > Cypriniformes > Danionidae > Danionella > Danionella cerebrum. The sequence continues at coordinate 70,699 of SRMA01025222.1, read as the reverse complement.
ACTTACGCTGGAAATTCAAAGAATACGACCTACAAGAACCAAACATTTGAATTTAAATCACTTATTGGCAAAGTCAGTAGTCACAGTGGGCAGTCATATTTAATTCAGTGATGCTTGGTGATTTAAAACAAAACTAAAATGGAATGAGAAATATTCTTTTTAATGAAAGACCTCTACCAATGGCATTAAGCGAAACCTACTTGCTTATGAAGAATTTTTAAGAACAGGCTTCGAAACCTTGGTGCACTAGGAAAACTACCTCCAGCTTTCACAGCAGCGAGTTGATGTCCGCAGTATCTGCTGATCAATATTGAGCAGTCTGTTCTGGCCAGGCCAGCAACCGTCACAAAGCTCTCCTTCCCTCTCATGCCCTGCTGACAGCATCTCTTGGCATGCTCGCACTTCGACCACTGAGACTGCAAAACAGAGCTCTATGCCTCATGAACATCAATCATAATAAATATGATGTGTGGGTAATGCAAGGAATTAACTAAACTAGACGCTGCAGACGCTGTACAGCCATATACTTTATTGACCCTGTCTATCAAATAGCAATGTCAAATCAATAATAAAGCCAGAAAAAAAGACAGTGACTGATGATAAACTCCCACAATAATTACAACGTTTAGCAACTGAAAAGAACAAGACATTTCATCATGGAGCACAACGATATGAACGTGCTGCAAAAACATTTTATAACATTGTGAAAAATGGGGTGATTCAAAAGCTATAGCTCTTTTTAGGAGTTCAATGAGATATTGATGAGATATGAAGCAGTCAATTTTTTCATGCTATGTAGCACGGGAAATGAATCGTCTAAGCAAAGAATGTTAACACTTTACTATAAAAAGAGATCAAAACCATCAACGCATGAGAACGGACGCCACAGCTGCACATTTCCATCCTTTCTGATGTACATTTGTTTCTGCTAAAATAAGGCTGCAACCTCTGGGTTACAACCTGTCCCCTTGTGTTATCATCTTGTGTGGTTTAAAGAGACACATGCCTGCGTTAACCTTCATGCACAGAAGCTGTCGACAAATAAATGATTCAGCTGCAAAATCTTTCTGCTCTGCATCCACAATACAACAGAACCCTTACACATGAACCTCTGTGCAGACGTGGACCCTTTTCTTCAAGAGGATAAATTCCGAAGGTATGTTAATTAGGGGTGTAACGGTTCACAGGGATGTATTGAACCGTTTCGGTGCGGCCTGTTCGGTTCGGTACACTTGGGTACCGTTTTGGTATATTTTTTTATTAAACAATATAAATTTATTATTAGCGCGATATTAAGAGCAGTGGAACGATGTTCCTAGGCGAGTTTCCGCATGGACGCTATTGAGTGACGCACAGTAGAGCTGTACGAGTAGCTGTGAGAAATGGCAACAGCGAAAGAGAAGCCAGAGCTTGAAGATCCTCCCACCTCACTACGGTCTCCTGTTTGGGAACACTTTGGCTTCTCTGTTAAAATACATAACGGGGATAGACGAGTGGATAAATTTAAAGTTGTATGCCGACATTGTTCCACGGAGATCTGGTATGTGGCAGGCAACACATCTAACATTTTCTACTGCTGGAGATATTGTCACTGAACCAGATCTGTGCTCTCTTCAGAAAATGTGGATAGGTTAATCTTTTTAGCCTAAAACTTAAAACTTGAATAGTTAGTTTTGTTGATATACAAGCTGAAGCTGTTGCTAGTGTTAAAAGTTTTCAGGTCCTAACTAGTTGCAGTATTTCATTTTTTATTTAAAAAATGTGTATTTCTTTATAAAGAGTGCAATTTATTTAAAATATCACCCAAATGTGTCACTTTTATTTATTTTATCCAAGAATTCTATTGTGTATTAGGAGCTTTTCAAAATAAAGATTATGTAAGTTCTTGTTGTTTTGTACCGAAAAATAACCGAACCGAACTCTCCAAGACACTGTACCAAACCGAATACGATTTTAGCGTACCGTTACACCCCTAATGTTAATCATTCCGTTTACCTCCTTTACTACAAGTTACTCCCTTCCTTTAGAGCTAGCAAATAGGTCAATATTTTTACCATAGGACCATGTCAGCTTCATTCGCAAAATGATTATACAACCAACAAAAGGGACACTGATATCATGGGAAATTTCATTGAGACATCTGATAAGATCAGAATTCTGGTACAGTATAGATCACAAGGGGTATAGACATGGACCAGTGTCTAGAGCAGTGGTGATGATGAATAATTACGTATATACCAGGGCTCTAGAGTGCGACCAATTTGGTCGCATATGCGACCTAATTTCTCAATGGTGCGACTAAAAAAAATCTGAGGTTGCACCGGTGCGACCCGTCGTTCGAGGGGTAAAAAAAAACGAAACTCCGTCTACGGCCGGTCCGCCTCCTGCGCGCGGCTCACAACACGCGTATCACCCATTCATGCGGCTCAATACGCGCCTATCGCGGCAAGCGCGCCGCTCAATTCGCATTTACAGCGCCGCTGAAGCCTCAGACGCGCGCAAACGCGTCTTTGCATTGACTTAACATGGAAACCCTCCGCGCTTACCGCGCGAACCGCGTTCGATGTGAACGTACCTTTACAGCGGCAGGCAGCTGCAAACAGATCAGACAAGGCCCGGATGAGAAT
>SRMA01025222.1:40024-68062 GCA_007224835.1 Danionella cerebrum | reverse complement strand
CTAACTTTTGTGCTGGTGCACCTAAGAAAAAAATTTAGGCGCACCAGTGCAACCAGTGCAAAAAGTTAGTTTAGAGCCCTGTATACCCTCAGTATACTTGCGTATTTTGCTGATTAGACTTCCGCAATTTACATGTATTCGCTTCCCCTTTAACTGACTAGTTTTTTTTTTACTTGCTGATTAATTTGTTGGAATTGGTGCATTTTTGTTTGAATTCCAGCGTTTTTACTTTATTTGTCTTGGGCAAAACATCATCACACCTCAACTGACACACATTCACAGCGATGTAAATCTGTAAAATTGACATTATATGCAAAATCTGTTTGGAAGATACTGTGACTGAACAAAGATTCCATAAACTGAAATGTCATGGTTTTTGAAAGTGATTTTTTTTTTAGGGTTTATTTTTAACGAGGGGTGCCCAAACTCAGTCTTCGAGGGCTAGTGTTCTCCTTGAAGCTTCCAGTATACCGAGTAAGAGCTTGATTGCCTGGTTCTAGTGATTAAAGCAATGTTTCCGAAACATTAAATAAGGAGAATTATGGAATTGTATTTTATTCTATTCAAGTTTCAAAATGATAAATCACAATTTTTTTCACTGCTGCAGGACACCACATGTCAAACCCCTTTCTTTACAAACAAATATTTGTGTCTCTTTGCTATTTGAGAGTGATGGACTTGGGAAATACTGAAAAGGCCAAGAAACAGAACTCCTCCCATCTTACAAGACCAGTCGAAAAATCAATAGCTATTTGAACTCGTAATTGTGACAGCGCTGGAGGGATTTTGTTGATCCAACACAAAAAGATTGGTAAACTGAGTCTCTTTGTGCTCAACATCCACCTTTATATGGAGTTAAAAAGGGGGCACAATTCACTACTGTCGTATAAAGCGGAGAAGCAAGAAGTTACATGAGGTTAGAGTGAGGTCACAGAACAGAAAAGCGCTAAAACCATTGTTTGGAGATTCATCTATAGGCCCTTATTTAAATTATAATGTACTTCTATCTGAAATGAAGCTGAAATATTCATGTTGTTTTTTTTTTTAATTGGTAGAACCTGAACAAATGAAAGACCCACCCATAGAGCCAAAGTCTGGGTGGTTTGGCTCATAGACCACATTAAAATATGGAAGTGGTGTCTATGACATCCCACAATTTCCAGTAAAGGAGGTTTACATTAGAAGTAAACAGCCATGGAAGTGCGACACTGACAGGTAATTGTAAATAGGCTAAGAGTGCGGAATGGCTGTGCTGTTCCAGCAGTGTCAAAGGGAGAGAAAAAGCTTTGGGTATGGAAATGTTTTTTCTCCAATTTGCTCAATGTCTCGGTCTCAATCATTGTTCTGGGCATGGGTCCCTGTGAATGTTCAAGAAGGAGTGAAAGGAGCTTCCTGAACTTTTTGTGAAAAATTTTCTGGAGCCTCATGTGAATGTTCAGGTTACATACATTTATTTGAGGATTTTTTGCAAAAAACAAAAAAAATATTGATCCTGGAGAAACATTTTTAAGAACAGTACAACCTTTTTCAGGCGTTTGAATAGAAATTGGACTTAATAATATGTGTGTGCGTACATGCATGGGTGTGCGCGTGTGTGTGTGTGTGTGTGCATGTTTAATAACCACAAACCCCCCATGTTTAAAATACTGAATGTAATAAATTCTGAAATTTCTCTCTGTGAGCCGTGGTGTGTGGCTTGATTTTGTTAATAATGGAGCATTTTAGAGTGAGGTTATTAACCATTTTTTAATCAAAAAGTTTTGGGGTTTGGCACTTTGCAGACAGTCCTTAAGCAATCCTGTCTCAGTCGGCTATATGTATTTCAGGGAACATGGAGAAAGACATATTTTGACAACAATAGGGTTGCACCTTTGATGACTGGTGATATTATGGACACCAGGGCGAGAGAGCGCTGTGCACATGCCCTGTGGTGGGTTTAGGTACAATCATGCTTCTGTTTACCTTCCGAACAATAAAATCTATGTCTTTCTCATTACAATCTTGCCTCTCGAGTTTGAAATATTAGAGGGATAAAGTCATCGCGTGATGGCTTTTAAGCATTTTTACCCGCCTATTATTTTCTTCTATTATATATCAGAAATTGAAAACCCAGTCTCACTCCAAATAGAAATAAAACAATTACAAAGCACTAATAAAATTAGATATTACACAGATTTTGACTGACAGGGAAGGTCCCGGAAGCAGTTAAACAGGTTCAGGTCCTGACTTGTGAAGTGCCGGAGCAAGCAAAGCTATTATAAAGCATGTTTTTTGTACTGTAAAGTTGATGAAAGGAATTTGTCGCTGCTAAAACCAGCCTCAAGCGGCATTGAACTGCAGCTTCAGTCCATTCCTGAAGGAAAGTGGGAAGTGACTAAGATGATTCTCGATATAAACTACTGACGAAAATGTGATCTAAACTATTTATTCTCCCCCCTGTAACTTGATTCTCTGATGATTGCTCCAGTGCTCGTCCAGGATGACAATTACACTTACTTTAATGCAAATGTTTAAAGGCCACAGACACTTCGATTCCCCGCACTTTATCCTCTCATGTTGAAACAAGAACTCATGTTGAGTTCATCCTTTAAAATACAGTGTAGAAAAAAAACAATCAGCCGGTCTCCTTTGCTTGCTTCATCCACCGTTGATTTGCTATTGAGATAAATAGGTTACCCTGGGGTGAAACACCTGATTGCGGCATCCAGCTCTGTCATCCTGTGCGCTCACAATCACAACGAATGGAACTCATTATCTCCCCGGCACTGATTAATCAAATGTGTTATTTAACCCAGAAAAGTTTGCAGTCTTCTTACACTTTCAGATAAAAGTGAAAGAATGTTACAAAAAATTAAATATAGAGTCATGAACTAGATGTTTTACTGTGTACTTTTCATAAAGGTCCAATAATACCATTTTTGACAACACTGTTGGGTTAAAAAATATATATATATATATTTTTTTTTTTTTTTTTTTTTTGTTATTGTTTTTTTCACTCAGGTTCTGGAAGTGGACAGCGATCTGAATTTATGATAAGATGTTTCATGCACCAACCCGCCTTGATCTAAAACTATGTCTACCAATGGGAGCTCACACATCACACAAAAAAATATAATTTCGGAATGTCATATTGGATCTGTTTTTTGCAAGATCGTTGGGAGCATCATTGAATCAATAAAAACGTTTGCTCAAACGAATAGCACCCTGTTGAGAAGCCATCCGTAGATTTGTGCGAATCTAAATTCGAATCGGTGTGTAGAGGCCTTAACTGGCCTGTGATTTGAATATCAAGCGCTCTTGTTATACAACAACTGAGCGTGAGAAAATTCTAATGTATATGTTTGAGTAATTAAGAATACTTTTGGTAACAGGACTTTGTAAGTGGTTACAAGGACAGAAACCATTTTCTGGCAGATCTCTGTTCGTTTTTTTTTTAAATTACAACACAGTTTCTCAAATTCCTTAGGCTACACAATGCTATTTCTTCAGCATTCAGCCTTTCTGTCACACAAAAACATGGATTAATGACAGAGAGAGCAGTACTGCCTAGACACAGGGTACACAGTTTACATAGGGCACCATTATACATTTTACCCCCCCCACAAAAAAAATCCTGTATTCTTTTATGGGTGCATTCATAAACTGTCTACACCACTACAGCAATTATTATTATCTATCAGAATTCAAAATGCAACAGTATTTTCCTGTAGCACCCATTTGGCACCACAGTACATTTCTGCTTAGAGAGAGAGAGTAACAGCGTTGTGTGACTGTGCCTGAAAATACCATTAAAATAATTAACAATGGAAACTTTAAAATGTATATTTATCTTTAAAAACTGATTTTAGCTTTTCCTTTGAAAATGAAGGTGGGCCAATGTTCAAAAGTGGATCTAACAAAAGTTTTTTAACAAAAACAAAAACATTTTGAGTCCTGACACTTTCTAGGCAGCTTTATTGTTCCATTAGCTCTTATATGTCAAAATATTCAGCACTTTTTGGTCATTTTACCAATAATATATTTTTAACAAGTAACAGATAACTACAATGATAGCTCTATACGAAGGTCACATGAAACACGTGTTTTTAGGGTCTTTGAGAGCCTTATTTGGTACATTTTGAGTTTATGTTTGTGGTAAAATACAGTTTTTTTAATGACAGTTTTCCAGCTGATGTTAAATCCTTAGAAAAAAATACACTGCAATTTATACAGAAATGTTCAAATGAATTAATGACGTATCTCAAGTCTCTTTGTTAATCTATATTCTGAAACCTCTTTGTGTGGTACTTGAGAGTGTACAAGGTCCTTCTATTCATTGTGCACCGCGTGCTGACACATCACACCATTAATCTCCATGTATTGATCTCCCATCTAGGAGAAACGCTGGGGTCCAATTAGTATCGGGTGATTGTGCTTTTGCATATTTTTCATGATGGCAACCTTTTCAACCCGCCTTAATGAGTCTGTGTGTCGGAGGTGTTCATAAAAGCAGTTTTCATTAATAAAATTACTGCACTTTTTTATACTTGGACACCAAATTGCTAGCCAGGACATCTAAAGAACATGTGCTCCCTCAGACATACATGTTTGCACGTACTACAGCCAAATGTACCCATAAAAATTGACCTTGTGTGTCACAGAAATAAAGTCCCTATGGGAACAATAATAAAAGCATCCCAATCAGGAAACTCAGCGTGACCTCAACAGGTCAGAGATCAAGAACATGTTCCACAGCCACAGGCGGAATCATGCACCAGCAAATCACTGCTCAATGTCAAAGCTTTGCAGCTTCTGTGTCCTCAAGGTTGGTCTCATGTTTCCAGATACAACTGAGAACTTAAAGCAATAATCCACACTTAAGTTAACTCTTACGCGTAAAAAAAAAATGGGGAACCCTTTTATACTAGAGATCAATGCCTAAGCTTAAAAGGGTCAGCCCTGAATTTTTAACCAAAAAATCTCCAAAAGAAGAGGAAGAAAAATACTATTCAGTTCCAATTGTCCAAAGGGGACGTGTCTTAAAAAAATGTCATGCAAAGCCACATGCAAGCCACAGATATTTTACAACCAAGGCTCCAAATTATCCTTGTGAATTGAGACATGTTTGCACTTGCTGCCCCCACAAATGATCACTGCGCTGAATGTCAGCTCTGAAGGACGAAAAAAAACTAATAATAAAACCTATTTTTCCAAAAAGCAATCATTCAGAAACTTGACTCGGTCATGTTTCCATCACAACTGGAAAGGCTATTACCGTCATACTGCTGACAATGAAAAACATCTAGAAACGTAGAGTTGTGATGAACAAAATAAAGTTTACTGCCGAGAGAAAACAAGTAATTGAAGAAATGACATCAACTTGTAACTTTTTTGCTAACTTGAAATGATTGAAAAATGTGAGTGGTGACACCAATAACCATACATAAATCATTCAGTCGTAAATATTTACAATTATTACACAGTGTTGAAAGTACAATTTAAAGTGTTGTTTATTGCCATACAAATAATAAAAACAAAGACTAGTCCATTTATCTCTATAAAGCAAATAAAAAAAGTTTTGATTTTAGCATAAATAGTAAATTAACACTATTAATTAAGAATAATGTTTGACCAAATGCATTAAATCTAAGCTGCATATTATTCAAGTATATTCCTTTTAAAGGGATCAAATGCTGTCATCAGCATTCCTTCATACAAAATCGCTTTAATAGTTACTCAAACACATTGCTTTCGTGCTATTACGTGATAACCGTAGAATTTAAGGTGAAAAAAATGTCATATTTTACAGAGAAGACCGTAAATTTAACAGTTAAAATTGACAAATTACACAATTACTGTATTATCTCTAATAGAAAAGACAAGCTTTTAAATGCTCTACAATGTGTTTTTGGGGAATTTTTCGAAAGAAACCCATGGGATCACATGCCTTTAGACTGGCAAAAACATGATTACAATATGGAAAGTTTACAGTACAATCCAATAAAACTAATAACTATTATATATTTAACAGTAAAGTTTTGCAACGACTGTTACATAAAAATACATTTGATTTTTTTTTTATTTACCGACATTATTACGACACAAACCTTTAAAAGACAGTTCTGAGTTGGTGAAGAGGGTCATGAACTGTAAATACTAAATCCTTGAATTGAACAGGAATACATTATTTTCTTAGCAACAAAAATATGTTAATTAGACAATAATAAACTTTTTAAAATACCTGTAACACCAATAATGTTGTTTATGTGGTAAGAGTTTCATATATGTGCGGATTGCGGGAATAAAACAACTATTCGCTGGATGACGATGATCTCGCAGGTGCTGCATCTAATTAGATGTGTTTGACCAGTGTCTTTTACAGAACGTTTTGTAAAAAGGTGATCCATCATCTTCAATGACACCTCAAAAATTCTTATGTACCCAAAATAATCCCAAACTGCTAAAGTAAGGTGTTTATTCCGAGTTTCACCTCAACCAAAAATTATCCATTGTGTATTTGCCTCTGTAACTTTTTTAAACTCAGAAATAAACTGTACAATAAACAAAACGTCCGATTAATTAACCCTAGAGTCTGAAATCTTAGTTAATCTCTATTAACCATCATCACGTTGATGAAATATACCAAAGTGTATTGCCATTAACATTACGATGATAAGATATAAGAACATCTTTGAAAAGAACACAAATATATGTCTATTAAAGGTCACAATGGATAATCATATGTATTGTGGGAGAGGTGATTATTAAATAAAAACTCCATGCAAACATTTAGAGATCTCCAGAGGAAAAAGCAGCAGTCCTGACCATTTGGAACATGTGATTTTTCAAAGAAAAAAAAAAGCTCAATCAATTAATTCTTTATTAAAATAGTGAGACAACACATACCATCCTGCTTTTGAAACTACTGACTCATTTGTTTAACAAAACACATATGGCCTAAATGCTTAAAGGCTAGCAAAATATTATCATGACATATTGCATAGAACAGCCCTTGGGGAAAAACACTCGCAGAATAAATTGGAAAGAAACACTAAAAGATAACTAAATAAATGGCTAAATCCGCAGATGACACTCAGACATTCACTTACAGCATCAGATAACATCTATTTATTGTATGTTGTGCTATTCAGAAGACATTTAATTATAAAAATGTGGCCAGACAAGGAAAGGTCATGAAGAGGACAGCACAACATAAATATAGTCTATTTTAACCTTCCAGATCACCAGGAGTGTAACAATATATAAAAAAATAAAAAAAAGTCACAATACGCAGAATGAAGGGGGGTATAGAGGGTTTGCAGTTAACATCACAGTGCCCAAAAATAACCTCGACAGACAGCTGAAACCCAAAGAAATGAGAAGCAAATAGATCGCTGCAATACCAAGAAATAACTGGAATCCAGGAACTAAATTGTCAAATCAGTTCTGGTAACTTGAACTTTTAACTATATTTAAACAAGACAATTTTTCACTCAATAATTACCTTATTTATATATAAGAAATACCTTTATTCAGAATTCAAAGTTATTTGATGTAAAATGCCATGGAATTTCAATGGCGGATCATTCATCCTCTCACTGTGTTTAATCTGAACAAACTGTGACCCTGATTTGTAAATATTTATCCTAGGGGTGTAACGGTACGCTAAAATCGTATTCGGTTCAGTACAGTGTCTTGGAGAATTCGGTTCGGTACAAAACAATAAGAACTTATATATTCTTTATTTTGAAAAGCTGCCAATACACAGTAGAATTCTTGCATAAAATAAATAAAAGTGACACATTTGGGTGGTATTTTAAATAAATTGCACTCTTTATTAAGAAAAAACAATTTTTTTTTTAATTAAAAATGAAATACTGCAACTAGTTAGGATAGATTACCTATCCACATTTTCTGAAGAGAGCATAGATCTGGTTATAATATCTCCAGCAGTAGAAAATGTTAGATGTGTTGCCTGTCGGCATACAACTTTAAATTTATCCACTCGTCTATCCCCGTTATGTATTTTAACAGAGAAGCCAACGTGTTCCCAAACAGGAGACCGTAGTGAGGTGAGAGGGTCTTCAAGCTCTGGCTTCTCTTTCGCTTTTGATATGATTCCATTTTCCTACTCGCGCTCGTGCTCGTCAGTCAATAGCGTCCGTGCGGAAAGTTGCCTAGGAACATTTTTCCGCTGCGCTTAATATCGTGCTAATAATACATTTATATTATTTAATAAAAATACAGAATACCGAAACGGTACGCAAGTGTCCCGAACCGAACAGGCCGTACTGAAACGGTTCAATACATACCGTGAACCGTTACACCCCTAATTTATCCACATGCAACCAGAGAATCACTTTAGAATCTCTTACAAATCCTTTTTTTGGTTTTGTACATCAAAGGGGTTTGTTTTGTGTCAAAAAAGCAACTACATCATTAAACGAAACCCCCGAGCCATTTCAGTGGCAGATTAAAAAAATAACAACGTATTTGAATAAACAAAATCCAACTAAATGGACTTTTGAATTGCCACTGAAGCGTATACAATAGCATTGTTGTGAATGTTAATGTTTTTTTTTGGTTTTGTGTTTTTTAAACACATAAAAGGTATTTTTAAAAGTCTGGTTGCTACTTCTAATTGAACATCTTCATTCGATGAGTGAAATCTTGAGATGTTCAATCGCAAACTGTGTGAAGGCTGATGAATGGAATTTGTCACTCATTAAAGACACTACAGTGCAGACATTCATTTACAACATTTTAAATATTTAGCAAAAACCTTATGCATCGCACAATTCAGTATGGAAGTGACAGAAAACTTTGCCCTCTGAGCCTTAGATCTCTGGCGTCTTTCAAGACACTGCAGCGGAGGTGGAGCAGGCTTGCACACCACGGCAGTTCAGCACTGATCCAAGGACACAGCATCATCCACTACTTTCTGCAATATCCCTGTTTTATATAAGGGGACTCATTCAAACCCCGCTGCTTCCCCTCAAATCCAATTACATGGCACATTGCCAGGCAGCAGGGCACCAGATCAAAAGCCCGAAGATGCCATGCAGAAATTGCTTTGCATGTGGATCTGCAGCATTCCACAAAGTCCAAATACTGCACACTAATAGCTAACAGCAACAGTATCTTGACCATTCTCACTCTGTGTTTTGACAGTGAATGGCTTAAAATACCCTTCTCTACTAACAAAGCCATCAAGTTTGCAACCGTAGAGGACTCTATAAAACAGAACAAATGCTGTTTCGTAGTTTCAAGGATGCAGCAATTCATAACTCTGAGAGGAAAGCATCCATAACACAATGGAATATGAAGATTTATCACGAGGACAATATCCAAACACCTTTTTAACACCTGAAAAAACATGTACAACTCACAGGAATTGCACTCATCACAAGATTTAAATATATAGTTGTGACAGGTCCTGGCATGCACAATTGTGTGAGTGCCAATGGCAGAGAGCACAACAATAAATAAAATCCAATGAAGATGCCACTAGCTATACATTAAACAAACATTTAAACACACACACACAGCTGAAATGAGTTCATAAGCAAGATATACAGTATTTGAGGAGTTTGGTTCGAAAACATTATAAATCCATATTATATGCATTTTTAGAAAAGGGTGTTTTCTCAGCAAAAAAGGATTTAATACTGTAAATTTAAAAAAAATTCAAACCAACAGTTTTATTTTAAACCTTTAATATAGAGACAATTTATAACATTTAACAAAAAATGTAAAGACAATTAAAAATAACAAGAAAACTGAACTTGCACATAATCAACTATATTGTTTTTTTTTTAAAGAAGCTACATTATTATTTAACAATATTACAGAACAATGTTAAATTGGTGTTTATCACAGTTAGAAACCATACTCTTTACTTATCCAACAATAACTGAACCAATTAGGTTTTAGGACTTATTCATGACATTAATTGTTGTCTATCTAGTCTGTTTCAAATATTACTTTAACCACATTGTCCTTTGGGATTGGGTGCTATGGGCAAAAATAATATATATAAAGTGCAAAAACAGTTCAAGTTCAAGGTTTAAACTACTTTTTTTTATTTTCAGAACATGGCAAATCATTTCTCGTCTCGGTAGCTCAAACCTTGGATAAAGAACACAGATGAGATTCTTAAACCCCTCATCTTCAACGATGCTAACTGGTAGCATGTCTAGCTAAACAATAGGCAACAGCACTTTTGAAGTCTTTTTGTTGTACGTTATGGTTTACGAATATGAGTCTATGATACAAAAGGTTAAAAAAGGTTCTATATAGAACCAGATCTGGTTCTTAGGCTTATAATTATAGGGGAACCTTTTCTGGTGCCATTTAAAACTTACCTTTAAATGCGCTATTTAAAACCAGCCATCAAATGTATGAAATAAATAAACGTTGGTATGAAACATGACCAGCATCTGTATATAGCACATTAAAACCACAAGAACCAAAAAGGCCATAACAGTTTCTTTATGCTAACAAGGTGCTATAACAGCACATTAAAAACAAAAACAAGCCTAAGGGGTTCTTTAAAACGAAAACGTTCTATATAGCACCTTCGAACCTGCATAGAACCACTGCATAACTTTTTAAGAGGGTACTAAATTAAGCTCCTTTTCAGGATTCCATGGTCTGTGTCTACAAACATTTGTTCGGGATTGGAGTGTTATCATATTATCAATAAAATTTATATTTATGTCAAAATAATAAGCCAGCCCTAAAGGTCTTATTATTACCAGTAGAGCTGCTCCCTAGACGCAAAGTACGCAGTCTGCATAGAGCAACAATTACCAGAGGGGGGCACTAATACCCTGTTTGCTCACAATGAAAATTTAAAAAAAATTATGATCAAAAAAAATAATAGTTATGCATTAATAATAAATTACTATTGTTATATGCACATAGAGCGGCATGGTGGCGCAGTGGGTAGCACTGTGGCCTTCCAGTTAGAAGGTTATCGGTTCGAGGCTCACCGGTGACCTTCCTGGAAGGAGTTTCCCCCACAATCCCAAAACATCCGATTAGGTTAATTGACTAATCTAAATTCCCCTTAAAGTGTGAATGTGTGAGTGGATGTTGCCCTGTGATGGACTGGCGACTTGTCCCGGATGTACCCCTGCCTCTCGCCCAATGTGTGCTGGAGACTGGCACCGGCAGACCCCCGTGACCCCGAAAGGGAAGAAGCGGGTATGAAAATGAATGAATGAATGTTATATGCACAATTCTGCATGTACATTACATTTTAAAATATTTTCAAATCATAGAGTTATATAAATACGAGCTGAAAACTCGTACGATTCTCATCGACGATTCTCGTTGATTCACATCGACGCTCACTGATTCTAAATAGACGCAACACTTCCGGCATAATCCTACTCCGTCGTGCTCATTCTGGCAAAGGAGATCTGGGTGTTTTTTGCTTCTCGACAGGTTTATTGTTTAATACATTTGGAGTTTTTACAGTTTTTCTGCGTGAACTGTAAGTGTGCTGTTATGAAGTTGAATATTTCACAAAGCTCTCATTTCACATCTTCAAATTTATTTTAGCGAAAGAAATCGGAGGTGTGGCGTGAGAGATCACTCAAATGTTTGAGTCTTACGTTCAATGTGTGAGAAACGGCAGCTCTGCAGTTTTACTCATGAGTATGGATGCGGAACTAGGGCTGCGGCTAATGCATTGTGGGAAATGTAGTTTTTTTCGGGTTTTCGTTTTTTTTTTTTTTTGACACGCAATACTTTTAAGCTCTCGCGGGCCACATTAGATTACACGGTGGGCCACATCTGGCCTGCGGGACTTGAGTTTGACACATGTGACTTAGGGGATTCAATTGACCCTGATATCACACATGACCAGTGTGTACAACTGTATAATAGGAAACAAAGTTAAAATTGACAGACACTATAAAAATTAAACATTTTTATGGTGAATAAAAAAAGCTCAGTAATTAAGAAAACCCATTTTAAATAAAAAAGTTTTCATTTCACTCTAAACACTGATAAGGTAAAAAGAGTTTTTAAATATACAGTGGTACCCCGAGAGACGAATGCTTCGAGTTACAAAAAATTTGAGATAAGAAAGGACTTACGGGAAAGTTTTTCTTCGAGATACGGAGAAAAATTTGAGATGCTAACAACAACAAACAGTTATGTTCTATTATTCGCGACGTTAATTCGCTTGACGTCACGCTGCGCTTCCAGGTCCTGGTGCTCCTATCTCCCAGTGCAAAAAGGGTCTGATGCGCTTCAAAACACTTTAAATCAGTTTTAAATCAAGCAAAACATTATGTCTGGTTACCAATAATGTGCTATAACAAATGTTAGAGTCAAGGCGTCGTAAAGGAAATAATGTTCATAACGTGGAAAGTGCTGTTCTGTAGCGCATTTTAGAGAAACACAGTCACACGTTCTCAGAAGCGTCTCTCCATCTGTCTGCGCTTGTGCTTGAAACCGTGTTGGTGTTAGTAATTTGCGAAATATCTCGAGAAAGTAAACTTTCATACGTAGTGCTGTAATGTTTTCTGCATCCGTTCCACCTTCTCTGACACATCGCTTCACTCTCAAGGTAAGGTTTCACATTTGTCTATGTATTACGCATTTTGCATGTGTTTTATTCTGTTTTATTATCATTTATTACATTAACAATGTGTAGATTTAAGGATTGAAGAAATGTTATTTGATTTTTCTCAGGTTTTCCATTTTCACTTATACTGTTGTTTCTGAGAGCCATTGCACGGATTAGGCGTTTTACATCTAAAACTTGAGATACGAAATGTTCGAGATCCGAACGCTACCCTAGAACGGATTAATTTAGTATCTCGGGGTACCACTGTACGTTTAAAATAAAATGTAAATCAAAAAGGAGATTTGATTTGTGATGCATTTAGAAACTCACAATGATCTACTATGGTTTGTAACAGAAATAAATAGTTTATACAAACGCAAACCCTTTTTTTTCCTCAATTTAACGTGTATGTATTTAGGAACCAAACTCTTCAGATGATCTCTTCTCTGAAACGATCATCCCCTGCTTCTTTCATCTGATTCTCCCTGCACTGAGTTTGCTGTGGGCAAGTGCATATCCCAAACATTTGACTCAACATCCATGGCTGTGATGGGTAAGATTTCATCAGTGCATGGTGAGAACAGGCGCGAATCTGGGCGTGAGGACCCCCACAGAAGCGACATTCATTCATATTCACACATCATACTTACAATAACAATGACCACAAACAGCAAGGTGTTTAACTTGGATATTTAGCCAAGATGCAGCCAAAAGCAACTGCTGATAGTGTCTGGATTCAACTGGTCTATGATAAAGACTACAGACGATTGGCGAATATGAAATGAACCGTCACACACTGCACGCACATGGTTATATCTGCCTGGCCAAGTGGAAGCGACAGAAATGTCATGACTGTAGGCGACGTTTTTACGGAGCACAAACCAAATCCACGATGCTCTAGAAATAGGAGCAATCAACTGACAGACGCTAAAATACATTGCACTGAAACAGCTTTTAAAATGTCGATTAAAACAAGTGCATTACTACGGGATTCCTCGCGGCGGGTGCGGTAACAGCTCACAATCCACTGCTCGCTAAGAAAAAGTTGCTTAAATGTAGCGGAGATTGTCGCAAACATTCACAGACAAGCATCAGAACCCAACGAACCGCGAGAGCGCAACAACATTCAGAACGCGCCCCTTAAAAACAACGCCAATGCAAAAGTACGAAAGCAGCGCTTCCCGTACCTCCTTCTTCGTCGGCTTGCAGGCAAGCGGGGATATTTTTCTTCCAACCCGGCATTTCGGTGGCGTCGTATGCATTCAGGGGCTAAATCTCAGGCGCATTTCACTGACGGCACAACACCGGCGTGCATTTCCCCGCGCCTCGTCCCTTCTCTTCACCAGCAGCCGGTGTAGCTGAACACCCAGTCTCCCTCAGCCTCGTTGTGGAGCTGAGCTGGGGGTGTGGGCAAACGCACACGATTGTGACGGTGCCCATAACAACCCAACACAATCCAGACTTTCCCTTTTCCACATTCCCGACATTATGTGTGGCGCTCCAGCTCGTGTATCCCTTCAAGCAAGTGCAATCGTGCACAGATGGCTCGAGAGTCTATTGTTTCAGGAGCGGGAACTGTGGTCCTGTTCATTCATGCTTTAATTACACCAGTGAGTGTACACAACTGATTTCCACTGTAGTTTCTTATTAGTTAGACACACTGAAAGCCATTTTGCAGGCTTTTTCTTAGCCAGTCCATTTTTTTGTCAATGCTTAAAGGGGTCATGACATGTTTATGGTGATTTTTTAAGAGTAAATCGAATAAAAATGGATCCATGGATGTTCCAGAACAAAAACCAAGTTTGTTTCTCTTAAAAACTGATTTATTTAACGCCATGGACGAAATCACATGAGTCAAATTGTTACGTCAAGGCTGGACATGAAAGGCCAGATTTCCCTCACCTGGAAGCTTGATATCTGGTAACAAATGCGCATGAGTCAAAGGTAAACACTAGCAATATAAAAATGTGTAACGTCAATTAACTAGAAAGTAATTATGCCTTGAATAATTACAGATTCAACAGGACTTACCTTTATAGTATATTTGGCACAATCAAAGAACACTGTAAATATAATTGATGAGGATATAACCTGTAAGCACACTGAACACGGCCAGTAGGGGAAGATTACATTTTAAACTGTTTCTTTTAGTCCTTTTTCTTGAATGTTTTACTCACAAAATATGACAAGACCTTATTTCATTGACAATTTAATTTATTAAACTTATGTTAAAGTGCATTGCATGGAGGAAATGGGCAACGTTCAAATCTGGGTCACCACTGAACACGGTCACAACACGTTTAACAAAAATGCGAAACGAAAGCGTCTCTGACTTAGTCCAGGCAGTGCAGCGCAGACACTTCAGATCAGTTAAATCTGAAATGTAACGTTTCCTCTATGCGCCATTACAGCGTCTATGAATGTTGCTTTAGTAAAACGTTGTTAGTTCAGGATTGAAGTTGCTCGTAATTAATAACTGGAATCTCCCTCAATGTAATATTCACACATACATGTTAACATTTTGTGACCGTGTATGTCGCTGGGGTTAACAAGGAAAGAGTATAGGAAAAACATAAGGTCAATAAAGAAAAAACATGTTTGTTCTGGTCCTCACTGTAGCCTCTTTATCATCTTTAAATGAACAATAATGCTACACCAAATGTTTCCGTTTCCTCTACACACTGAATTTTTTCGATGATTTGATCTCTGAAGTTGTCGTCTTCTTCCGTGTTTCCTGCGTGGTGTGGATTGCATCTGTTGTACCGTAAACACCATCTTTAGGCATCTTTTGTGTCATTACATCAATATTTCCTCTACCCAAATGAAAAGAGGCACCAAGACCCCGTTTACACTGCCGGTCGAATGTGACCCAATCCTATTTTTTGTTCATTTGTGACTCAGATCAGATGATTGTGTAGAAAAATGCATACTTCCTGATATTTTGAAATCTGAATCAAACCTCATTTACATATGGAAATAAATCCAATCTGCACCAAAGTTACACATATACACGGACAAATTAGATTTTTTTGTGTAGTTTTTTTGTGTTTTGTATGATTTTTTGTGTGTTTTCACACCTCTAGGTTGTTTAATTTGGTCTGGACAAAATTATGCAATCATCTGCATATTCATCTGCAAACAAACCTAACTAAAGAGAAAAACAAACTCAAGTTAAACATGGAAGTGGAAAATGCTTTTTCTCCTTCTCCTCCTTAAAACTCCTTTTGCTTACATTGAAGAGCTATCATAAAGCATATTTCACGTGCATCCATCTTTTTCATTTCGAATTGCTACAACCACGACTGCAGGCAATGTATAAATCCAACACAATCATCAGACAACCAAAAGACTGCCTACAGGGAGGAGACTCAGCATCTGGCCACTTGGTGCAATAAGACAATAGACAATAATCTGCTCCTTAACACCAAAAAGACCAAAGAGCTCATCGTGGTGTGGAGTTCAGGAAGGAGAAAAGAGTCTCACACGATCCCATTCACATTAATGGGATAGCAGTTGAGCCTGTCCCATCCTTTAAATTCATGGGGACCCACATCTCAGAGGAAATGTTCTGGACTACAAACCCTTCCAGCCTGATCAAGAAGTCTCAACCTCAAGAAGAATAAGCTTCCTTCAGCCATCCTGCTAAACATAATGGGAGCTGCTCTGCCTGGCCAACACATCACAGGGTCTCAAATTTCAATCATTGAGGACATTCAGAAGAAACACTGTCTCCAACAAGCACTCGGTATTCTGAAGGACCCTGCCAAGTTAATGATCTAGGACAACTGTCCTACCTACAATTAGAGCCTAAAAATGAGTAATAAGGATCAAGTCACTTTTTGAAAGAACACATCTGTAATTTTTATATATATTATTCTACTGAGGGCTCAAAAAATGTACGATTGAACACTGGTTATACTAAAATTATTATTTTTGGCCAATGTTATTATTACAAATTATTATTTTTGGTGATCTTAACAACTGACAGTCAGTGATTAACAAAATGTTGATTTTCTTTCCAGTCAAAGAAAAATATCATCCAAATATATATGTATCAATCTAATATATATATATATATATATATATATATATATACATACATACATACATACATACATACATACATACATACATACATACATATATATACACACACACACAGACACAGTGGCATAGTTCAAGGCCATGCAGGGCTTTATTTAAAATAGATGCACCATAAATAAATAATGAAAAGTCACTCAGCACTGGAGGTGAAGGTGAGCAAACCAGATGTGTGCGGGCTCCCGGCAAGTTTGCTGGGGAGTGCTCCAGGGTGCTTTCACCCCGCTCAGATGTCCTGTGCCTGGTCTCTGGGATCCCAAAGCTTCGAGCTATGGGCCCATCTCCATGGACCGACACCTTTGGGGCCAAGGACAGCCAGAGTGCTCCAGAAGCTTTCTATCGGGAAATAGGCAGCCAACAGGAGCCAAGTTTCTCAACTGGTTTGGTGGAGACCCTTTAGACCCGGTTGGTGGGCACCTCCTGGGCACCTTCGGCGTTAATCCTTTGTACTGCCATCCGATTAATACCAGTTAAGGTAATCTCCAGCTCTCATTGGGTAGAAGCAGTGTAAATCCTGGTTCACATTCACATCTAAGAATAATTAGACCCACTGAGACAAGACCCACACAAACACAGGGAGAACTTTCTCATTTCACTCAGTAAGACTTCGAACCGACAACCTTTTAACTGAGAGATAGCATTGCTACCTAATGCACCTCAGTGCTGACCTCATGTAAAATTGATCTCTGCAAATAGGATCAATATCAGTCAATAGCAGTGTTCCCAAGATTGATTTGTAATTTTTGAAAGCTGGAGTAATTATTCTCTTACCTAACAGTATGAAAATTACAGTCTTCAGGTAATATGGAGCTGCTAAATTGATTCAACTTTTCCCAGTCTCTATTGTGAGTGGATTTAAATATTCTAAAGTGACATTATTATTTAGTTTTATATATTACCGGTTTAAATGAATATTCTCTGAATGAATATTCTGTATTAACAGGCATTTTGCAAAGTGAGTGCACAAAGAAAAAAATTAAATACAATCTATTCAGACAGCATCAACCAGATGCTAATGATCATCAATGTCACATTTCTGGAAACCCAGTTATGAACTGCAACAGAACCAGTTGTGCAGGAGGCTTAAACCTGGAAGAGGGACATCCAAACTCTTGTGATTGTTAATTTGAGGCTATCAACAAACACAAGGTAGTTATGCTGTATCAACAAGGTCTCTCCCGGACAAAGATTTTCAAACCAGACTGGAATTTTGAGAAGTTCTGTTTTATCTTTTTTAAAGAAACACAAAGAAACGAGCAACAGTAAGAATCGTGGATGCATTGGTCTGACAAGTAAAGCAGAATTAAAAATTAAAATCAAAACAGAATTAAAACATCAAGCTAATTACCTTATCTACAATATCTGAAGATGTCCAGCTCGGAGAAAATAGCCGGGCCCGGGTACACCCTAGAAGTGGTCTTCAAGGTAAAGTTGCAGCCAAACATCCACACCTCCAATTGGAACAAGTGTTGGAGAGCAAATATATATATATACCTGATTCGCTGGGTCCTTCACCAATGCGAATGCTCCAGTCAGAGAGTAGCGACGACACCAATGTAAATCAAAGAAGATTTATTCTTCAACAGCATCCATAGTACTGCCAGAAACATCCTTCTCACGCATGAATAATATTCTATTAATGGTATCTGTAACTTATAAAGTAATCACAGCGATCGCATAATCATTTATAACAGCATTAAATCACCTAAAAACAAAAGTAACCCATAAACTAGCGTTATTTCACCTTAACATGAACATAACCTCAGCTCCAAATGAATATCCAGTGAAAAGACACGAGGGTAGGACCCCATTTAGCTGCCTTGGAATTGCCTGAACCCAGAAATAGAACAATAGTGCCCCCTTATGGCTTCATACCGACATTAATTGCAATATAAATTTACAACACCCTGAAGGCACACTGAAAAATGGCAGCAGGTGCTCTGCACTAATGAATCAAAATCTGAAGAGAATTTCCTCATAGAAGAAATCGAAAGCGGTAAAAAAAGCGGTACAGTGAAGCATGGTGGAGACTCTTTGAAAGTTTGGAGCTGCATTTCAGCAAATGGAGTTGTAGATTAAAGATGTTATATTCACTTGTTTTGGTCGCCACTTTGGTTCATTTTGTCATGAATATTCTGGAAATTCGTATGGATATAATTTCCTGCAGAATTATATCTGCCTCTCTTTTGTCAATGGACAATACTTAAAATGCATACATTGGGTAAGTGGGAAATTTACTGGTTGTTTGGAAATCTAATTTCTTGAATTCCATATGATCTGCATCTTGTTGACGGTATCCATCAAACTAAAAGCAATTCACCACTGCATTCGTACAAATGATGCACGTAGAGAATAAACACAAATGTAGGTTAGGTGACGCTGCTTCTTAGTGGGCATTGTGACAAATCATCATTGGCCTACTTTCCTTCCGCCTCTGCTGTGTTTTTTTTTCTCCTTGTGTGTTCCCTCCCCCCTCTCGCCCCTGTCCATCTATTCACTGGGGTACCCTGGTGACTTCACATGCACTGGAGCGAACACTATGGTGGAAGGCCAGGCTGTAATGAGTCGTGTCGAGTAGATCTCATCGTCATTCTGAAGTCTTTCCTCCAGCCTTCCGTTTTGCTATCCATACATACATTTGTCCTGTAGGCTGCATACAGAGCAGCACATAACCATCTCAGATGATACAGATAGAAAGTACAGGGGGAATGCAGTAGCTTCTAAAGCTTGTGGAAATATATGGACAAAATCCCCAAATTCAATTTGGAACAGTTCATTAACAGAAGACAATTTTACGCACCAGGTCTTCAAACTGCCATTTGAATGATAAGTGTAGAAAAAGGTCATTACCCCAAACTAGCTAGTCTCTTACTTCAGATGCACAATACCAATGATTCTAAAAAACTAAAGAACTGTGCAAAAGTTTAGACAAGTCTGAAAAATGCTGTAAACAAAGAATGCTGCAAGAGATATACAGGATGTTTTTTGTATTTGAGTAAATGTGCAAAATATATAGTGAGCAAACAAAAGAAACATCTAAATAATGAAACAGAAACTGCTGCATAGGAGGCATAAAACTGGGTGAGGAATAACCAAACTCTGACACAAATGTGAGATTTAGAAGGACAGTTAATTTAACACAGCAACAAGACTAAACGTAGTTATACTGCATCAACAAGGATCCTCCATGTCACAGATTTTAAAGAGACTGGGGTTTCAAGATTTCAAGCTCTTTTGAAGTAGAACCAAAAAAATAGTCAAAGTTCAGGATCATATATGCAGTGGTCGGCCAAGAAAACTTATCAGAGGACGTCCTGAGAACTTATCAGAGAACTAATCAGAGGATGTTCAGCAGTGCAATCAGCTCAGAACTGGCAGAAAACAGTTTGACACAGGTACACCCATCTACTGTGTGAAGAGGTCTGGCCAGAAGAGGTCTTCATGGGAGAGAGTTGCTTATCGGTGAACAAGGCCACACAAAAACCTAGAAACTTGGGGGGGGGGGGGGGGCAGAAAAATGCCAGCAGGTAGCATACATGAAGTATGGTGGAATTTCCTTGAATGTTTGGGGCTGCATTTCTTCAAATTGAGTTGGATATTTGGTGAGGATTAATGGTGTTCTCAATGTTTAGGCACATACTTGTCCTTTACGCAGTACCATCAGGGAGTCGTATGATTGGCCCCATACGTATTCTACAGCAGGACAATGGAACCTTGAGTCTTGATCTCAAAATCATTGAGTGTGCCTAGGATTATATGAAGAGACAGAAGGATATGAGAAAACTACATTTCCAGTTAGATCTCCAATGTTTGAAACAGACCAGCCAAGTTATAACAAATATTTAGCAGGATAAATCAAATTAAATTAAATTAAATTAAAATTTAAAATGCGCAATCGTCTTTAAGACCCAAAGTTTGTGCAAAAGGGATACCCTTTGGAAGTGTAATACCTGTGAGATCGCTTGTGTTTTTCAAAGATTTGGTCTCGTCTTTGCTGTATGGATAGTTTATGAATTTTATTTTGTCTGAACACTTTTGATGTTTGTTATAAAATAAAAAAGTTGTTCGTTTTCAATTTTTACGTTTTAAAAAAATAACAATTTTAATACCCAGATTTTTTTTGGTACACTTTAAGGATTGTTATGGAATTATTGTGTAATGTAATTCAATATTTGTTTTAAAAATAAAAAGAGAGAAGCTGGGGTTGAACAAAAAAATAATATTGCACATTGCCATCAAAAAATGTTTTTAAAGGTGATTTATTAGAGAAATATTAGAATTTTAAAGTAGAAAAAAATGCTCAAAAAGGCCCAAGACTATGCTTTGAAGTACTTAGGAATAATTACATAATTGGGAATGTTGATTTTGATTATTATTTTATTCATTAGTTACAATGATAACAATGCATATTTGATAACAATTAAAGATTAGCAGTTTTTGAAAGCAGTTTTTCACACCTGCCTAAAACTTGCAAATTACTGTATTTCTTAAAAGAAAAGATTATGTGATTATGTCAATGATGCGACAGCTTCTAAGAAGACAGCAGCATAACGATCACACTTTTTATTAATGCAAACTTGTTTCTGAGACACTTTGATAAATCATAAAGCGATGTTACAAAGCTCTCATTTCAAATAAGACTTAGGAGATGAGGCTCCTGCGAGTGAGATGTTCTTCTGTAGTTGAACTGTACCGTGTATCAAATTAAAGCAGCTCTTCTATGTGCTGACTTCTGCAATGCTTGCATATTGCAGTCAGGTTTTTGGATGTACCAGGGAACTGGGGCGAGTGCTCTTAATAGACAACACTAATAACCGTTATTCAATGAACACTGACTCAGACGCTGACCTTATAGGCATTCCACACTGTCGTATCAAACATTCAAACACACCCAGTTTGCCTTGAGCAGACTTTTTGTTCATTCTCAGCAGGGCTGGTGGAGCACGCTGCAGGACTTGTTTAAGTATGGTCAAGCAGATGGAACATAAATAAAGAATATAGGAGATGGACAAACAGAAAAGTGAATTTCTTTTCTCGCGAAGAGGTACCCTGAGATCACTAATTGCCATGCTGGTCTTGTACAATAGAATAGCTCCCAATGGTGTGAAGAAAGAACAGGCATTTCACATCACGTCTGCTTATCCGCAACATAATTCAGAGCCAGGTGGCAGGATTTCCAGTCTCTCAAAGGCTATATAATTTCGGATTAAATCACAGTGCATTGGTGCCCATTACACTTCTCCTTTGCATGGTAAAAATAAAGGGCACTTACTTTCCAAAGAAATAAATGGAAAAGCCAAGGCATAACCAAACATCCAAGTTCATATGTGTTTTTTTTAATCCATATGAAAACTAAGAATCAGAGAATCACTAGAACAACTGTGATTGTGAGATGTTCCCTGGTGTATTTATGCAAAAGATAAAATAACAGACTGAATGCCATTTCTGCCATAGCTATACTAAACTATACTATACACACACCCACACGTTAGTATATAACAGGGGTGCTCATTACGTCGATCGGTCGATCGCGGCGTGAAATTGAAACAATATCAGCGGATCATCCATCCCGTCACAGTTCCGTAAAGTTAGCTGCAGATTCACGGATTCGGTTTTCTCTGCTCAATAGCTCGAGACCAGAATGTTCTTAGTAAACAAATAACACTTTTAATAATTTTAATCTGTGTTATGTAGCGGACAAACTACAAAACGTTTTTTTATCAAAACAAGTTTCATTCGCAGAAACACATTACCGTCTATGAGCAACCCGCTGACATGGAATCACTTAGGGACCGTCTGCAAATGACCAGATCCAAAATATGTTTTACCCAGAATATGCTTCATAACTTCATTCTAAATTACTCTATTACAACCAAAATCAAGCAACACACCACTCCTCACCTGCATATTGTACTGCATGACTCAGTTTCAATAAATATTGAAACATTTATTAAAGCATCATTTTTATTCTTGATTATTTGGATCAAAGCTCAATTGCTCCCATTAAAATCACTCTATTTCCACCAAATTCAGGTCACACACAACTGTTCTAATGATTCAATTCACTGCAAGTCATTAAATTAAACTCACGTTATTACAAAAATTGTAAATAATTAATTATTATGTGTGTTTTGTCAATTCTCAATAAAGTTGAAAATAATTGTTTGTTGATTGATGTTCTACATTTTTGTAGCGGGGAGATCACTTTGACTTGGTCATTTAAAAAGTAGCTCACAAGCTGAAAAAGTGTGAGCACCCCTGGTATATAAGGTACAACCTAAAATATTAACAAAAAGAGTAAATAATTAAATGCATTTAAAAACATATTTACTTGTTTACTTCACATTTTCTGGCAATGTGGTGTTCTGTGGGTGAGGCCACGGCTGGTGTCTCCCTGACATTACCCCCTCTTCCAGGGGTGGACCCAGACAACCTGTAATGGTAGATAGGTGACCTTGAGATTCCCTTGAGTTCTGGAGGGTGAGGCTCATCTGTATGTTGTTCTTGTGGCTGATGAAAAGCTCTGGGGCTGATTGGTGTTCTGGAGACTTTGATTGGGCATAACTTCCCCTACATACATACATACATACCAGTAAAAAAAAAAGAGAGCACATCACTCCTTTCCTCACAGCCCTACATTGGCTTCCTGTTCATTTTAGAATACATTAAAGTTTTACTGTTTTTTTTTTCAAGTCTTAAAGATCAAGTCTTGTTCTGTACCCCGGTCAAGGCTAAAGTCAAAAAGGTTTACTGGGTCTTTTCTGTAGCTGCTACTCTGGAACTTGCTTGATAGACATCTAGCTCCAAGTATCTCTGTTTAAAAAAAAACTTATTTAAAAAAATTTAATTTTAAATTTGCTGGGCTATATCTGTTTTTACTTTACTGGTTATTCTTGGTACAGTATTTTTATCACTTTATGTTTTAAAATCCTGATGTTGTAACTGGTAGTGTCTTTTTACTGTAAGGCACTTTGGGTAAAATGTGCTGTATAAATAAATCTTACTTACATACTTACTTACATACATACACATGTATACACACACATACATACCGTACATACGCTACTGTTCAAAAGTTTGGGGTCACGTAGAAATGTCCTTATTTTTGAAAGAGAAACATATTTTCTTTCAATGAAGATAACTAATCAGCACTCTATACAGTGTTAATGCGGTAAATTACTATTCTAGTCTGGTTTTGGTGCAATATCTACATAGGTGTATAGAGGCCCATTTCCTGCAACTATCACTTCAGTGTCTAATGGTACAATGTGTTTGCTCAGAGTGGCATGTTAGCACAGCAGAAAAGAGTTTAGCTGCTTAGAGAAACTGACCTTCCTTTAAGCAGGTTGAGTATCTGGAGCATCACATTTCGATAGGTCGATAAAACGCTCAAAATGGCCAGAACAAGAGAACTTTCATGTGAAACTTGACTGTCTATTCTTGTTCTTACACATGAAGGCTATGCAAGAAATTGCAAAGAAACCGAAGATTTCCTACAACGATGTGTACTACCACCTTCAGAGAACAGCACAAATAGACTCGAACCAGAGTAGAAAGAGAAGTGGGAGGCCCCCCTGCACAACTGAGCTAGAAGATGAGTACATTAGAGTCTCTAGCTTGAGAAATAGACGCCTCACAGATCCTCATCTTGCAGCTTCATTAAATAGTCCCCGCAAAACGCCAGTGTCAACATCTACAGTAAAGAGGCGACTCCGGGATGCTGGCCTTCAGGGTAGAAGGAAAAAGCCACATCTGAGACGAATAAAAGATTACTACGAGCAAAAGAACACAGACATTGGACAGACGAAGATGGGAAAAAGCGGTATGGATGGATGAATCGAAGTTTGAGGTGTTTGGATCACAAAGAAGAACATTTGTGAGACGCAGAACAACTGAAAAGTTGCTAGAGGGCTGCCTGACAAAATGCTGTGGGTAACTTGATGGTCTGGGGTTGCTTTGGTGCTGGTAAGGTGGGAGATTTGTTCTGGGTAAAAGGGACTTGGCCTGTAGACAGCATTTGATTGGAGGCAATTTCATCTTACAACATAAAGCACTCCTCCCAAATTGTGCAAGAACCATTTAGAGAAGAAGCGGCTGGTCTTCTATCTGTAATGGAGTGGCCAGCGCAATCACCAGATTTAAACCCCATTGTGGGACCAGCTTAACCAAAAGGTACACAAGAAGTCCCCATCCAGCCAATCCAATTTGTGGGAGGGGCTTCTAGAAGCATGGGGTGAGATTTCTCCAGATTACCTCAAAAAATTAACAGCTAGAGGCCAAAGGTCTGCAATGCTATAACTGCTGCAAATGGAGGATTATTTGATGAAAGCAACGTTTGAAGGACAAAATGATTATTATTTCAAATAAATATTATTTCTAACATTGTCAATGTCTTAATTATATTTTTTATTCATTTTACAACTCATGTGGTAAACAAAAGTGTGACTTTTTGGGAAAACACAAAATTAAACACACACAAAAAAAACACTTCACATTTATTATTTGAATAATAATAAATGCACACATACATACAGAAATGGATGCATACATTATTTATTTATGTATTTGTATGTTTATTTGGTTAAGCATTTTTGTACTCGATACACAAATCTTGTTCAGCAAATCAATCCTGAAAAGTAGGAAATCTGCTGCATATTTTAGAAACTAAAGACAATGTGATACATGCATTTTCCCAAACAGACAAGGAATTCTAGTCATGTTTGCTGTGCCTGAAATGGCCAGCAATAATTTTATCTTTATTTGGTTTCCCTGTCTAGGGCTTGTCAGGGACCCTGATGTCCGCTGAATCAAAATGACAACTAGCAGTAGCAGAGTGCTGTTGAAGACACATACGTTGTTTTTTTTTTTCACGTGTTTTCTAGGAAGGCCAAGCAAAATGTAGTCAGCCAGTATTCCAGACACATTATGACACACCTGCCTTTCTTGCTGCTAGTCTACACAGTAAAATCCTTAGAGTTAAATTAACTCTACTCAGAGTGTATTTGGTCCCACTCTCTATAGAGTTAAACCAACTCTGAAGGAGAGTTATTTAAATGAGTCTATTTGAACTAAACAGTCTATTTTTGTCTGTTTTTACTCTTTCTGGAGTGGACTTGGTCCCTCTCTGAATAGTTAATATTTAGTTTGCATTTTCCATGCAGATTTGATTATTAAATTACTCTTTCTCAGAGTCGGTTTAACTCTGTGGGACCAAATATACTCAGAGTAGAGTTAATTTAACTCTTAGGATTTTACTGTGTATAAAAGTTGTTCTATAGCTTCTGGAAGCAACTTTCCATTTAACAAAACAAAATGATTATTTACAAACAAATTCAGGGCTGTGTTTTTGTTCACAAGAGGAAATATTCAGAAAAGCTAATTCTGCCATAATTTACAAAATCAAACCTGATAATTTACATGCGTAAAATGTTTTAAAATTAATTTGTTTTTATCAGATTTTACAACCACTCCATAATGACCCGTTTTGTGACTCATTCGTACAAATCCCCTTCTTTACCTGATGCAATCTGCTATGATGGGTATACGGTCTGTTCAAGAGTGTACACAGAAGCTGGATTGCTCTCTTGTGGGGTCACGGGCTGAAACCAGCATGATTGGATTTTAGAGCAACAATTTGAGAGAATAAAAAAACAACACTATGAGACCGGGTGACCAAGAGTGGTCTCAGTATTCCAGACATGTGAACATTTCAAATCACTGTATTCCTGACACCGTGACACTGGACATTGTGAGAGAAAATTGTAAAAATTATATTTTAAAAGAACTATATATTACAAGAATTCTAAATGGATTTATATGTTAAGACTGTTTTAAGTTAAGGAAAAGCGGAAAAAGAACAGCATCTTATGTCTGGTCCAGTCCTGTTGTGATTGTCAGAGGTTTTCTCCAACCTGCCGCTCCCCCTGGACGTGAGTTCTCTCTCAGACTCTAGCTGATTGTCAGGACCTTGAGACTTGTCACAGACTCATTACCACTGTATGGATAAAGCCAGTCTCTTGCCCTTTTTATTGTTGTCTTTTGTTGCTGGGACTTCAGATCTTAGTTTTTGCCGGTGGTCAGGTTTTCTTATTTTTCCCTTGAGATTTATTTTTGCTCAATAAAGTTATTTGCTTTAGGGTCCTATTTTACCAGTCCTAAGAGTAACCATGTAGATTAGAAAAGCACTCGTCAGGAAAACCCTGGGTACACGACAAAAAGTGGCATGCTATGGATGAAAATGTTAAGCTCAACCACTGGTTTCTCTCAGACTCCTCTCTTGGCAGAGGTGAAAACCTCCCACAAATCAGTGTCTCAGAATGATGATAGTAATTCACAACTGCGAATTAGCTACGATGTTTGGGCGTACGATGCTCAGCAGCGTAAATGAGCACACCCAACTTAATTTGTCATAAAACCTTTAGTTTCCTTTCAGAATCAACATTTCAGTCCCAGATTTTTTTGTGATTGTTGCGGCCTAAAATGCCAGAATTTGCAGCAGCTTTTTGAAAAGTTGCAATTTTTTTAGACAGATTTTTTTCAACACCATTGCATTACCTTATGATTTCACAAACATGTTATGAATTTTTTAAGTGTTCTTTCCCTTTATTATCTCTATTATCTTATACCCTCACGGCTCTCTGCACACTCTGATCACTTGCAGATCTGACAGCAGACAACCGCAGCTTTCTCAGGAGGCTGCAGCGCAGGTTCAATTAAGAAAAAAATCATGTTGTCCCCGTAAAATATTTAGACTTTTAGCATTTTGTTGCTGCGGCGCCACGGCTACGTCTATGTCCTGGAATAAATGATAGATGAAACTACCGCGTGAAAGAATGAAAAATAGTTTTATTAACTGCCCCTCTCAAACTCACCAGCACTATCACCATCAGCCCACGCAAGTACTGCCTGACAACTGACAAAAACAAACCACCACAGACCTAGTTTTACAAACCTTATGAAGTTTTGTTGTTTTCCTTGTTCCTTTCTCTGCTTGCGATAGATTTGCGAGCAACAGCTTCGGTGATAGTCACCCGCCGTGTCGGCTCTTGCATGGACATGCTTCTGGCATGTTTTGCTGTAGAGAAGTGTCGGTCAAGCAAGGTTTTTTTGTGTTCCACGACAATTTTGCAAACAGAGCAAAAGAGTTTCCCTCCACTTTCATGGAGAACATTAGGGAATTGCTTTGCACGGTCTATCGCAGTGAAATTTGTCGGTAAGTGTGATGTATTTGCGCTTGTGCCTGCTTTCTCTGAAAAGAAAGTCCTGTGTGAAAATAATGCAGACGGACCAAACTTATTGGTCGAATTCGAAGTAAAGTCGCCGTAATTAGATGAAATTGCAAGGCCGCAAATAAATCACAGGGATTGGCTGAATTT
>SRMA01025222.1:0-40004 GCA_007224835.1 Danionella cerebrum | reverse complement strand
ATCACCTTTGCCCATGCAAGTACTGCCTGACAACTGACTTTGCGATGGATTTGTGAGCAACAGCTTTGGTGATAGTCACCTGCCTTGTCGGCTCTTGCACGGACATCCTTCTGGCATGTTTTGCTGCAAAGCGAGGTTTTTTTTTATGTGTTCCACGACAATTTTGCACAAAGCAAAAGAGTTTCCCTCCACTTTCATGGAGAACACAGTGATAATTGTAGGTAAGTGTGATGTATTTACGCTCATGCTTGCTTTCTCTGATAAGGAAGTCCTGTGTGAAAATAATGCCGTGTACAGTGACTTAAACTTATTGGTCGAATTCACTGTAAAGTCGTGGGGATTGGATGAAACTGCAAGGCCGTAAATAAATCACGGGGATTGGCTGAATTTGCGTGAATTGGTGCGATTGCAACATTGCGAGTTTCTGGAGGGACTGTATGTTAAAGGACGCAACTGCATGCAGTGAAATTTTGTGTTGTGCAAGAGTGGTGTGAACTCCGCAAAATACTACAAAATTCTAATTACCAGGCATTTAACCACAGGTCAGTCTATTGATTTATTTAAGAGGTGTCCAGCAGACAGTAAAAGCCCCTTCCATTTCATGCTGTCAGCAATGGTTCCCCATGGAAGAAAAATGTCACAAAAAATTTCTTTACACAAAAGATGTGAGGGCTACATGAATATCAGCAAATTTTTAAATATCAGTCAAATACTGTGATCCAAAAAATGTTAAAAAGATGGATGTCTCTCTGACAGAGACGTCCTGGACATCAACGGAAGATAACATCTCGACAGGAACGTCTTTTGATGGAAAGGGTTGAAGAAAATCCCCATGCAAGTTCACTAGATTCAGATAAAGCGGCGGAAAGCTAAACTGAAGTGGCCGTTTCCTGACACTGCAGAGGAAAGACATGCAAGGGTATCGTTCACGAAGGAAGCCTCTCCTAAAGCCCATGAAGAAAAACACACGCCTGGAATTTGCTGAGGCTCATGAGGCTCATCAGAACTAATGGTTTTATGGCGTTGTAAATGTGAATTCTATTTTCTACATTATGTGGGCTGCATGAGTGCTGTTGGTGTTGGGGAGCTCCAAATTATTGATGGTATTATGAAAGCAATAATGTTCTGCTCTATAATGATGGAGAAGATACTCCATCACTCCGGAGCACATTTTCAACATGACAATGATACAAAACACACATCTAAAGCTACTGCTGCATTTCTGAACAAGAGCAGGGTGAACATTTGAACACCTGTGGGGAAGAGTGAAGCAAGTTGAGCATCACTCTCCATCCAGCATCCAGGCTCTGAAAGAGGTTCTTGAAGAATGGAAAAAAATATAGATTAGAGGCAACCTTCATGAAAAACTGGTTTGTTTGATGCTGCCAGTGTTTGAACTGAAGCAGGGCTGGAACAAAAACCAGGAGGGACTCCAGGAATGACTTTGCCCACCCCTGATATTTTGCCAACTTGTTCATTCCATGCCTATAACATGGTGCTTAAACAAAATACTAGATGTAGTAGTTTTGTTGTGATGCACATTAATTTTTTAAACAAATTCCAGTGAAACTGAAGATTTTAAGATTTAAGTTAGAACATTAACTTTAAAGGGAGGGAATTATATGTTTTTTCAGGCATATAGTGTCATTTTATAGCACACTCAAGTAAAAAACCTCATAGAAATTTCACTTGGCATCTTGGCTGAGCGTAACCCCCTGATATTCACCTGTCTCTTTAAGCGCCCCCTCCCTCTTTCCGACACGCCCCCGTTTGTGTGTCATACTCCATGCACACTGCCACCGTTTGTTTTCATTTTCCGAGCGCCGCTACATTTTCATTGTAAAAACATTAAAATCGCGTTTTAGCAAAATGGCAACAGAGGATATTGTACAAGCCTATGACCACGATCCTACGTCGAACCCAGAAAGTGAGTTTTCGGCGGAACCGGAGCACGTGCAGAGACTTTTTCAAGACGTGTCTGCTTGGTAATTATCCTCTTGTAAATTTACACCATTTTGTGGCAGCATTTTACTAGAAAAATTAAAATATGCTTCATGTTTTGCTATGAAATAATACATAAGCTTTTTAACCATTTTTGACGAAGCTTGTCATCCTTGGGAAGCGTAAAGAGGGGGCTCTCTCCTTGGCGTCCAAACACACATCTCCTTGTAGAAGTCATTTTGTAATCCGGAGAACTATAGAGAAAAGCACGAGGAGCTTCGTTCACACGCAGTGAGACCAGCTGTTGCTAACAGTAGCTCCTTCAGCCGTAGACACGAGTCTTTGCCGGAGCTGTAGGGGGAGGAGCAGTGCAGCAGCAGACGGGGGGACAGAGGCGGAGCTACGCAAAAGGGCCAGGGCTTCGCAAAACAGAGCGTTTTAGGACCCCCCAATGTCTACCGCAGGAGATTCAAGGTTACTCAAAAATTCATTAAATGGTGGTAGTGATAGGCGAATTGTAAAACATATTTTTATTTTTAACATTTATTGTAAACATTGCCACACGCAGCCAAATTAATGTTAACTAAGTATTGGTGGATATCATTTTGTTTTAAGAAGCAGACGGAGGAGTTTATAAAACTTATGAAATCAGAATGAAGCTAGAACAACATACTGGTTTAAATTATACACAACATAAAATAGAAAACAAATGTGGGAAATGTGACCAATGTAATCAAAACGAAAATACAGAGCATGTTTTAATACAATGTATTCAAAATTAAAAAAGACAAAAAGAAAGAAATAGAACAATTAAAAATAAACCCTTGAACCCTAGAAAATAAATTAAGCAATGAAAGAACTTACAGTGATCTTACAAACCTATTATACACAAAACTTAAATATAAAAGAATCACTAACACGAAAATATTAATAATACAAGAACGTTTCATTCATTCATTTCGGGATCCAAACTACTGATCCAGCTGCAGCCTTTGGAGGGTCCTCACAAGCCGTAGCCATAAAGGCTGAGTAGGAAGGACCCTCCGGAGGCTTTTAGAACGTGGATTGGGACATAGCAATCAACATCACCAATGGCGATCATTCTGCAGCCAGCGCCATGGGTGTGCTCACCGTGGTTTGGCTTCACTCGGCCGGCCATGTGAGACACACTTGGTCTGAATGCGTTTTATTCCTTCCTACGTTTGTGAAAACGGGTGATGTCGATTGTTGTTGAGCTCGGATACTGACTCTTACCGTCCAATGAGCGCCTGTCTTATTGAAGCCTTACCTTAGAGATGCCGCATCTGTCCAAATCCAGTCCAATTTCTCAGCACATAGGTGGTAAATCAACTGGTTTCGGGACTTTTGATTATGTACGCCATAGGATGCCTGAAGTGGTGTTTTAGTAGATGTTCTCCAAAGCAAATTGGCGGGGGTGCCCATTGATACACATGAGAGAATAAACTGACCTGGACTACTTTTGAGGTTATTCAAAATTAATCAACCAGCCAATCAGAATCGAGTATTCAGACAGACCATGGCACAATGTTTACTAATCTAATCCAATCCAAAAAGCTTAAAGACCTTTTAAAGACAACTTAACAGTTTTGTTTAATGCAATATGTTTTACAATATATGCAATCAACTGGTTACAAACTGTATTACTCAATTCTGATTGGTGTGCTCCTTCACATTACTGATAATATTGGACACAAAGACCTCTGTTGGAACATAATGCTGCTCTGATGCAACACATGTGTGCAGAAGAGGAAATAACGCCTCGCACAATGTGCTGTTTGTGGAGGTAAATATTGACGTGAACACTCTGGTAGTGGTTTTGTGGCTTTGTTGAAGATAATGCTTGATCCTAGTGTAGCGGGGTGAAGGATCACATGACAAGGAGTTGTGCAATAAAGTGCCTGGAGGGTGGTTTTATTCACGAAGAAGTGACGGTGCTCTTCGGTGGTGGTGAGATCCTTGTGCTCATTCCCCTTTGGTGGCTGTGCTCTGATCCCGTGTAGCAGTGAAGTGAAGGAGTGTTTCGGAAGCGTGCCCCTTGATCTCAGCTGCTGCCGTTAGCATCTGTACTGTGGCCAGGTCGAAGCTTAACTGGCTTGGGTCTCTTCTCTCTCTTATCTGGTCCTGCTGATTGCCGGCAGCTGAGGCTAGGTGGCGGTTGATTGCGGGGTCCAGGTGTGTGTCATTTTAGCCAGGACAGCGATGAATGGAATGGTCACCCGTCACACTAGATAACTAAATAGCATTAGGAATATTACTGAGATGAAGGATACCAAGACTGAATATTTACAGAAATATAACAGAAGCATTGTTAAGTTATTTTAACAGCACAGACTTCATTGGATTCCTTTAAATAGGCCTCTGAGCCCCAATCACTTTCATCCGTCTGAATGGGGATTGATCATGCAAAATCAGATTGACTTGGCTGTTCAAACAAAGGTTGTTTTCAAAGAAATTTCATACGTACCCAATCTAGGAGCATATAAGTGTCCTTATAGGTTAAGAGCCTTATCACTTCACAGACGAAAACCCTCAGGAGCTCATCAGGTGTCACGAACGCAGCGAACCACCGGAGTTCTAACCCCATCTCCATTCCTGGCATTGTGTCCTGACAATAAAAAAATCAACCAGGGTCGCATTTTATAAA
Organism: Danionella cerebrum; assembly: GCA_007224835.1. Taxonomy (NCBI): domain Eukaryota; kingdom Metazoa; phylum Chordata; class Actinopteri; order Cypriniformes; family Danionidae; genus Danionella; species Danionella cerebrum. Next base: position 35,398 of record SRMA01025222.1, on the reverse strand, counting down.
ATCGGATTTGAGCCTTTCAGATTGATACTGGAGTCTCTACACAGGATATCAGCATCACCCTGGGAAAGCCACTCTGGGCAGCGACTGGCTAATCAGCCCCTTCCTGGTAATGCTGCACACCAGGGGAAGATTGATGAGAGGCCTCTCTCTCTCTCTCCCTCCTTCCAAACTCAAGCGGATAGAACCATCCAGGGGACAAAATCGCAGTTGATTTACTTTCACCTGTTCACATTCTTGTTAATAAACCCACCCTCTGGTGGACTTTCACTACACGGTTGTGTCTGACTCATTCATGTGACAAAGCAAAAAAAAAAGTTGGATGTGGGTCGCCCCAGAAGAGACACAGCCAGAATTCTGTCCTCCGAAAGGAAACGCCATTAAACACAAATGCACCTCAATGAATCATTCACCCAATCACAACCCTGACTTCCTATGATCCCTTTCTGCTTCCTGATGAGATTCCAGTGTGGTCTGCTGTGTCTTTGCTGGGCTGTCGTCATTTCTCCATCTACTCCTGTGCTCTACTCCGGTTAACTTCCTCTCATTTAAGCCCTCTACACACAGATCCGAATTGAGATTGGCGCAAATCTTCGAATGGCTTCTCATCAGGCTGCCCTTCATCTGGGTCAAGGAAATATTGATGCAGTGACTGTCACATTGATAAGATATGAACTGAAATGCATGAGCTGAGATCTGAGAAGGTTTATTGACTAATCCAAACCAAAGGTGCCCACAGTGTGGAAAACAGGCAAAGGGACAATTAAATAACTATCACTGAAAAGCTAAACTAAACTACTCACTTGATTACTGTTCTGGAAAATCTCCAAAATACAACCTGCATGGAGGGCTCATCGGAAGCACAGGGTCATACATGGAGTGCTAGGCAAGCGTGCAGGAACAGGTTTGGGGGTTTATAGAATATCCATTACCAAATTAGATAGTAAACAAAATCTGAGAGAACCAAAAAGAGCAACAGGCGGGGATCATAATTCTGAAGCCGGAAGAAAAGGGTAAATAAACAAAAGCACATGGAGGGGAGGATAACCTAAGAGAGAGGGTGAGGAAGGCTGGATAAAATTATGGAGAAGAGGAAAAAGATCTCAGAGCATGGAGGAAAGTGGAGAGGCTATAACACTGGAAAGAAAACGGACAGGGAGAGAGACCTGGCGGAAAAGGAAAGGAAAGAGGAGCAACTGGACAGAGAGAGATGACCAAAAAAAGGGACAGATACTGGCTGGAATCCATGACAATGACACTCCCTGCTTGAAGATGGGATTTGCAGTACAACTGTTGCACTCCGCACCACACGGGGAAACAAGGAAAGTAGAAGACAACAACAGAGAAGAAGTCAAAGAACTATATTTTGTTGGCACCACTTGTTTGATCAGCTGAGTGATCTCCCGTTGACACCCATGGTTTTAAATCGAGGTGCATTTTCGCATGAATCGTCAGACTCAACATTCTGATCGGAGTGTAGAGGTCTTTACTCCTGCTGTGAAGTTTTTGAGGGTTCTGCAAACATCCCTTTACTACAGAGTTAAAATTGTTTTGTAAATAAACTTGTAAATAGTTCACTACACTTCTGTTACTCTGGAAGTAACAAATTGCTTCTTGGTTTCCCCCAATTTATAAATAGATTTGTTGATCAATTTTAATGGTATTAGTTTAAGCTACCCTACAAAAAGAAACAATCCACCCTCAATCAAAAATAACTGTAACTATTGACACATTTATTAGGTACACCTGTCCAACTGCTCGTTAACTTCTAATCAGCCAATCACATGGCAGCACCTCAAAGCATGTGGCCATGTAGATCATCTGCTGCAGTTCAAACTGAGCATCAGAATGGAGAAGAAAGGTGACTTTGAACAAAGCATATTGTCGGGGGTTGGTCTGAATATTTCAGAAACTGCTGTTATAGGATTTTCAAGCACAACCATCTCTAGGGTATACAGCGAGTGTTCCAAAAAAGTGAAAATATCTCGTGAGGGGTAGTTCAATGGGAGCACTTGAGGGGGTGGGGGGTCAGAGGAGAATGGCCAGACTAGATGGAGGTGATCGAGAGACATCAGTAGCTGAAATTACCACTCGTTACAATTAAGGTACTTTCTTAACATGAACAAAAAAACATGAGTCCCTCTTCTGCATGCACATCTTATGATTAACCCACCTTGTAACAAGCCGCTTGTTGTGTTTACTTACTGTAAGGATAAGTTCTGCCAAATGCATAAATGGAAATGAACACTTTGTACGGGCTCACAAAAATTGGACAATATTTCACCAAAGTTGGAAAAAAAAGTTGGTCTGATGAGTCTCAATTTCTGGTTCCACATTCGGATGGTAGGGTCAGAATTTGGCATCAACAACATGAAAGCATCGATCCACCCATGCCCTGTATCAACTGTTCAAGCCGCTGGGGGTGGTGTAATAGTGTAATGGTGGTGGTGTAATATTTTCTTGGCGCTCTTTGGGAACCAATTGAGCATCATGTCAATGCCACAGCCTGAGTATTGTTGCTGAGCACGTCCATCCTTCTATGACCACAGTGTACCCATCTTCTCAGGGCTACTTCCAGCAGAATAACTCTCCATGTCACAAAGCATGAATCATCTCAGACTGGTTTCCTGAACCTGAAAAAGAGTTCCCTGTACTCAAATCCCCACAGTCACCAGATCTCAATCCAATAGAGCACCTTTGGGAGTTCTGAAGGCAACAGGGAGTCCAACTAGATACTAGCTAGGTGTACCTAATGAAGTAACCTGTGAGGACAACTTAGAGTCAAACTGATCCTAACCTTATTCGATTTACATAAATCATTTATTTAGCTTTTAGAATTAATTTGAACTTTTTAAACTTTAAATAGCTTTCGAAACCTGCAAAGAGATACACAAGTGACATAAAATGGGGGTAGTGCATTTATGTGCCTGTCATCTGTCAGTCTGTCTTGTTTGGTGTATTTTTAGAGATGGTGATAAATAAAATTAATTAATTAATATATATATATATATATATAAACCATACATTAATAACAATGTGAATAGTAGAAGTTTCAAGCTAATGAGTGGTAAACATTTAGGTACTTGGATGTTTATCTTATATTGAGGTATTGAGGGCAAAATACCTGAGCTGAAAGTATATCATCGAAGGCTCTGGGCTATTTTTTATATTTTAATGGCATCGATCAAACATACACTATCAAGTGAAGCACGTCATACACACATACACATGCACTCTGTCCTGCAAGCAACCCCCCCCCCCCCCCACATGAGAGATCTGCTATTTCCAACTATGAATCAAGTGGCAATGAGAGAGCGAGGCCTTGAGGAGAAAACCGGTGATAAAAGCCATACGGTAGACTGGCAGAAGCAGGACGATGGGAATGAAGAAATGCTGCCCGAGAAAACATGACCTTGCGTTCATACAAATGCCTTTTGGCTTTAATTCAGCTGCCGTTGACCAAGAAATTGACAGACTGACAATTATGGAGTGATTGATCTAATGATGAGGACAAATGCACTTTTAAATTGGCTTATAGGTATTTCAGTTCAGAATTGTTTGATTAATGCTGCTGTAATAAATTCCTCCCATCTTTTGACTAATATTAAATAAAGAAGCAGTCAATAATTGAAAACTGTCTAAACAAAAAAAGTCAATAGTTTGAACTATTGACTCGATCAGAATGAAATGGTCAATTTCTTCAAGGACTTTGACCAAACTGCCCAAACTTGAAAAAAGGCCTTCACATCTTGAGCAAAAAATTAATAGCTCAAAGCTCTGAATTCCACAATATTTGTTTTATGTGTGGGCCTGTTCCCAGGACATGCCAGGGCTTAGGTTATAAACCTATACAAACACAAAAGCATGACAATAAATGTACAAACTAACAAACAAAGAGCACATAGTTGAAAGAGTCTCCTTCCTACCTGTGGTCCTCTCAAGCTGTGAGCTTTGGTCTCTCCTGTATTTGCTGCTGGATGTCTTTTCTTGATTGTTTGGTTCTTTTTTACAGACCAAAACCCTCAGGCTCTTTAATGAGACACCTGGTCACAGCAGAGGTGTCACATGGGCGCCAATAGCCAATCAGCTTCTTCCTTTCACAGAAATTCCCAGCAATACAAATGTACCACCAACTGCACAACTCAACAACACTGGTTCAATCACTGAAAAACAGTCTCATAAATGGTTGAAACATTTCAGAACAGTATACAACACAGTTACACCCAAAGATGTTACAAAACACAGGTTCGAGTCTCAAGCCTGTCGTCTTTCCCATCCCACCCCATTCTCTCTTCGCCTTTCTTCCTGTCTCTCTACTGTCCTATCTGTTGTAAAAAAAAAAAAATATTTAAAATATTCATTCTTTCATTTTCATTTTCGGGGTCACGGGGGTCTGCTGGTGCCTATCTCCAGCACACATTGGGCGAGAGGCGGGGGTACACCCTGGACAGGTCAGCGGTCCATCGCAGGGCAACGTTCACTCACACATTCACACCTAAGGGGAATTTAGATTATTCAACCTAATAGCATGTTTTTGGGATTGTAGGCAAAACCGGAGTACCCGGAGGAAACCCACGCAAGCACAGGGAGAACATGCAAACTCCTTCTAACAGGAAGGCAACATGGTGCTGCCAGTAACCAGAACATGATTTTTTTATTCTGGATTAATGTTAAAATAAAAATGTTGCTGTTGGGAGAAGCAAGTCACTATTTGGAAAAAAATCTATCTATTTGTCCTCACTAGATGTTAAAAGATCAAAGCCTGCTTTCAAGCTAACTCTCTTGCTTTTAATAAGCTGTTTATGACTCTGCCCTGGTTACATTATCTGTCATGCTCCGATGTTGACGTGTGGTCTTGCGGATAAGAATTCACTTGATTCAAATGCACTTGAAAGTACAAACTGATGAAAAAAGTAACAAAATACCCATTACAACACAAGTTGTAACATTCCTGCAAGAGAGTCACTTAAACTCATCAAAAAAAAAAATCTCCCATTGATTTCAATGGGAAATTTTAAATATAAAAACCCCGAAAAATGGCAGCTTTAATAGCACTCCATTCATCTGTAAGCTGCGGAATCCGATGCATAATTGACCCTTATGACACAGGTTCGTTGAAAAAGTCCATAACTCTGCTCTAATAACAAAAAAGGGACCCATTTCTCATGAGGATCTGGTGACAGAACTCAAACGCAGAGCAAGAGCTGATTTTCAAAAGAGATTTATTCACAAAATAATCAGAGAACGAAACAAATGTCCAAAATTGGAAAAACCTCACTAGATATAAACTTCTGGAAAAAGTATCTAATCTAAACCAAAGGCACTCACAAGGATAAACATATAAACTCAGGCGTCCGCAACACAGCGGCATGAATATGCAAATGATCCTGTAATGCATTAAGCCAGAGTTTCTTAACCTTTTTGACACTGGGGCCCAATTTTCCCTGTACAACGTGATTCAAGGCCCATTGAAATAACTTGTTAATGTAAATTGATCCGCATCTTGTTTGATTTGTGTTTAATAATTAAATCAAGTCATTTTATGGTTTATTAAAGTAAAATCTTGTGGGGAAAAATATGATAATCTCAAATACATTTATTTTCACACTGAAAAGTTAAACCAAAGTTGTCGTGCTTTGCACAAATTTGAATTCCAAAAATATTTTGATAAATAAAATTGAGTGGTAATAAAGCAAGCACACTTAAAATAAGTTTCAAATGAAATAAACTGTGATTAAAATGATACTTAAGTAGAGTGCAACCTGCTGGTGATCTTGACAAATTAATAGTCTTAACTTTTGTACCATATGTCTCTCTCCAAATCTGTGACAAATCAACAACAGTCTGTTTTTTAACATGCTACAAATCACATTTCATGTTCACCTCTTCATGAGAGACTTGGGCCTGTCTCTTAGACATGATCAAATCCAGTCTGGGTAGAATGGGGAAAAGGCTCAGTCTTAGCAAGACTCCAAGATAAGTTGTCAGCAATCATTGATGCTCGCAAAGGTACACCCAATCTTCCAAATTAATTTTATTATTAATATCATTTATTTTTTGTTTTTAATGTCCCCTGATGGATTTGAGAGTGGTTTAAAATGTAAAAAAAAGAGCCACATGCTTATTTGGCCGAGGTTCTATTGGCACATACCACAACGCCTGACTGACACCTCACTGCCACCACTAGTTGCCGCTCGCGGACCGAGATTGGGCCGCGGCCCCATGGTTAAGAATCACTGCATTAAGCCAATAAGGGGGAAATATAAGGAACACTGAGGAAATATAATTAACAATGGTTAACTGGACGTAAGTAGAAAGATGAGCTTGAGGAGAAAGTAAACAAATGCACAGATATCTGACGTAACAACAGAGGTGGGTAGAGTACCCACAATACTCTATAACCAGATGTTATAGAGTATTTTGGGAAACTCTAGAACCAATATGTCATATCCAGTGTTGTATTACACTACAGATTACCCAAGAAAAAGTACTGCTGGTAAGAGTTACTTGAGCAAGTGTAAAAAAGTATACAAATGGAAAAACTACTCAAGTAGCTAGTTACTTTTTATTTCTGATCTGATTGATATGAAGCGGAAGCTTCTACACACTTCTCCTTGAAAGAGTCTTTGTTTTGTTTATATTAAACATGGGCTGAAGTAGAGTAGCCTCAGTCCTCTGATGGGCTCATAACATCAGATCGTCATATGTAAAAAAAAAAACAATTTCACACACCCAGAACTGTGAACTTTGTCTCTATTTTTACATTCACAACACAAACTTTGTCAGCATCTGCATTAAAACAAGGTAAACAAAATCCATTTTTATTCAGTGCAATTCCATTATATAAATATAAATAACTGAACCAAAAGTACAGATATACCATGACTTCATGGCTCTTTGTATCTTCTTCTTCTTTTCCTTTCGGCTGTTCCCAGTTTAGGGGTCGCCACAGCGAATCATCTGTTTCCACCTAACTCTGTGCTCAGTATCCTCTACTCTTGCACCAACTACCTTCATGTTCTCTTTCAGCACATCCATATATCTCGTCTTTGGTCTTCCTCTTGACCTCTTGCCTGGCATCTCCATCTCCAACATCCTTCTACCAATATAACCACTATCCCTCCTCTGCACATGTCCAAACCATGTCATTCTGGCCTCTCTGACTTTGTCTCCAAAACAACCAACCTGAGCTGTCCCTCTGATGTGCTCGTTCCTAATCTTGTCCATCCTCGTCACTCCTAAACTGAACCTCAACATCCTCATCTCTGCCTCTTGTCTCTTCTTCACTGCTGACACTGCTGATTCTAGCTGACACTCTTCTGTCACACAACACCCCTGACACTTTTCTCCATCCGCTCCAACCTGCCTGCACTCGTCTCTTCACCTCTTTTCCACACTCCCCATCGCACTGGACTGTTGACCCTAAATACCTAAACTCCTGCACCCTCTTGACCTCAGCCCCCTGTAAACTCACTGTTCTATTTCCCTCTCTCTCGTTTAAACACATGTACCATAGTACAGTACCATAGCTCCTCTCTCTGCACCCTGTCATACGCTTTTTCTAAATCCACAAAGACACAGTGAAGCTCCTTCTGACTATCTCTGTACTTCTCCATTAACAATCTCAGAGCAAAAATTGCATCAGTAGTGCTCTTCCTGGGCATGAAGCCATACTGCTGCTCACAAATATCCACTTCTCTTCTTAACCTAGCTTCCACTACTCTTTCCCAGAGTTTCATTGTGTGGCTCATCAACTTTATGCCTCTGTAGTTGTTACAACTCTGCACATCACCCTTGTTCTTAAAGATTGGTACTAGGACACTTCTCCTCCATTCCTCAGGCATCTTCTCACTCTCTAAAATCCTGTTGAAAAACCTAGACAGGAACTCCACTGCTGTCTCTCCTAGACACTTCCACACCTCCACTGGTATGTCATCTGGACCAACAGCCTTTCCACTCTTCATTCTCCCCAGAGCCTTCCTCACCTCATCCTTTCCAATCTTTTCAACTTCCTGCTCTACAATATTCACATCTTCCTCCCTTCTTTCCCTTTCATTCTCCTCATTCATCAACTCCTCAAAATACTCCTTCCATCTTCTCAGCACACTCTCCTCACTTGTTAGCACCTTTCCATCTCTATCTTTAATCACCCTTATCTGTTGCACATCCTTCCCATCTCTGTCTCTCTGTCTCGCTAATCTATACAATTCCTTCTCGCCTTCCCTCGTGTCTAACCTGGCATACAACTCATCATATGCTTTCTGTTTGGCCTTTGCCACCTCCCTCTTCACTCTGCGATTCCTTGTAGTCCTGTCTACTTTCTTCAGTCCTTTCAATGTCCCACTTCTTTTTAGCTAGCCTCTTCCTCTGGATGATGTCCTGTACTTCCTCATTCCACCACCATGTTTCCTTATCTTCTTTCCTCCTTCCAGCTGACACACCTAGCACCTTTCTTCCTGTCTCCCTGATCACTTCTGCTGTAGTTTCCCAGTCATCTGGAAGCTCTTCCTGACCACCCAAAGCCTGTCTCAGCTTCCGTCTGAATTCCTCACAATATTCTTCCTTTTTCAACTTCCACCACTTGGTCTTCTTTTCAACCCCCCCCCCTTCATCCTGGCCACCAGAAACATCCTACACATCACCATCCGATGCTGTCTGGCTACACTCTCTCCTACCACTACTTTACAGTCTCTGATCTCTCCCAGATTGGCTCGTCTACAAAGGATGTAGTCTACCTGCGTACTCCTCCCTCCACTCTTGTAGGTAACTCTATGTTCCTCCCTCTTCTGGAAATAAGTATTAACTACAGCCATTTCCATCCTCTTGGCAAAGTCCACCACCATCTGTATTTCTAGGTTCTTTTCCTTAACACCAAACCTGCCCATCACCTCCTCATCACCTCTGTGCCCTTGCCAACATGTCCGTTGAAATCTGCTCCCACCACTACTCTCTCCACTCTGAGAATACTCTCCATCACCTCATCCAACTCACTCCAGAATCTCTCCTTCTCTTCCAACTTACAGCCTACTTGTGGAGCATAACCACTCACTACATTCAACATCACCCCTTCAATTTCTAACTTCAAACTGATCACCCTGTCTGACACTCTTTCACCTCTAAAACATTCCTCACAAACTCCTCCTTCAGGATCACTCCTACCCCATTTCTCTTCCTATCCACACCATAGTAAAACAGTTTGTATCCCCCTCCAATACTACGCGCTTTGCTACCCTTCCACCTGGTCTCCTGCACACACAGAATATCTACCTTCCTTCTCTCCATCATGTCCGCCAGCTCTCTACCCTTCCCTGTCATTGTACCAACGTTAAGAGTCCCTATTCTCAGATCTATACTCCTGCCTTTCCTCTTCTCTTTCTGTCGACGAATCCTTCTCCCTCCTCTCCTTCTTTGACAAACAGTAGTCCAATTTCCACCGGCACCCTGTAAGTCAACAGTACCGGAGGCGGTCGTTGTTAACCCGGGCCTCGACCGATCCGGTATGAAAATCAATTTGGTGACTCGCATATTTGGTTTGTGGCATATTTTACGTCGGATGCCCTTCCTGACGCAACCCTCTCTATTTATCCGGGCTTGGGACCGGCACAGAAGTCACTGGCTTGCAACCCCTGTGGCTAGATTACTTCATGGCTCTTTGTATAAAAGGAGTAAAATGTATACGCCTACATTTAGGCATTACTTTTCCAAGCATGCAGTTAAAGAGGCTATTTATGGCTGAAAGCTGGTCCCTTTTGTTCAAACAACAACTATCTGATGTTTTTCTTGATGAAAATCATTGATACACAGTAAATTTTACAATGGCACAGAAGTTGCTGTGTGGGGGGATGATTTTGGCGCAGTTTTATTTTGCACTTTCAGGTGTAAATGTAAAACCATATAATCTACAAGCAAAGTGTACTCTTTGACAGCGTGTATTGTTAATCCAACACTTTGGGAGTTAATTACACCCGATGGACAAGGACCATATATGATCTGAGCTGTGTTGGATTGACACTGCTATACATACACTGTGTAGAGTTAATTGTAAATCCAGTTTTTACTGACATTGTAATTTTACAAGGAGCTTTGTTTGCAATTGCCTTTGGCACAGGGGAAAAAACATATTTTTGTCAATGCGTTTCCAACAACTCAACCTTTTTTTATGAATACAGAAACGAGGCCACAAACGCTTATTTTCCCCTTGTCCCTTTTTTGCTCGCAGCATCTTTGCATTAATGCCTGCAGAAGGAAACAAGCCATTATGAGCGAGCTACAGCTACTTTGCTTCCATCACACATCAGTGCGTCCATGAAGTATCATAATTGGGACATCATGTCCTGAAAAGCCTTGTATAATCTTAGACAATGACATCAAGATTTATTTCACAGCAGGGAGATGCCTCTATGAAGTGGAAAAGGTCTATCTCTGTTTTTCCTCAACACATACAGTAAAAGCACATTTTCTCCCTCTCATGACACCTACTGGTGTCTTCTCCCACTACAGCAGATATCAATCAAATCTAGAATCCCAAACAAACTTTCAAACAATCAAATTTGACATAAATTACATGGCAATGTCTCAATCTCAGCTTTAAATCACACTCTATTGTGCTATTTGATAAATGAAGAAAAATAAATAATTTCACTTCTGGATTTTGGCTTTGAAATGTGGCTTTATTTACAGATTCTTACTCTTGCCGAAAGACAAAATCTGTTGAGAACTGTTTTGTGGTAAACTGGTTAGAATTTGTACAAAGTTTCACAGATGTAAACACAGATTTGAAAATAATTTGGTTAAGTTAGATTTAGTCCAGGCTGTACCCCCACTTCCCGCCCGATGTGAGCTGGAGCACTGGCAGACCCCTGTGACCCCCAAAAAGGTAAAAAGTTGTTTGAAAAATGAATGAATGAAAGTTAGACTTATTGGATTATATAACTGTAGGTTGTAGCAGAGTAACAAAGCTTTTACAAGAGTGATTGATGGCTGTGTCCTTCAATCTTTTAAGTAGTTAGTTTTAGCTCATTTGCATAAACTTAGCAACTTGCTAATGTAAAATGTTTATTTAGATCCTAAACCAGGGGTGCTTACACTTTTTCAGCTTGTGAGCTACTTTTAAAATGACCAAGTCAAAGTGATCTACCCGCTACAAAAATGTAAAACATCTATCAACAAACAATTATTTTCAACTTTATTGAGAATTAACAAAACACACATAATAATTAATTATTTACATTTTTTGTAATAACGTGAGTTTAATTCGATGACTTGCACTGAATTGAATCATTAGAACAGTTGTGTGTGATCTGAATTTGATGTTAATAGAGTGATTTTTATGGGAGCAATTGAGCTTTGATCCAAATAATCAAGAATAAAAATGATGCTCTAATAAATATTTCATTTTTTATTGAAACTGAGTCGTGCAGTATAATATGCAGGTGAGGAGTAGCGTGTTGCTTGATTTTGGTTGTAATAGAGTAATTTAGAATGAAGTTATGAAACATATTCTGGGTAAAACATATTTTTGGATCTGGTAATTTGCAGACGGTCCCTAAGCGATTCCATGTCAGCGAGTTGCTCATAGACGGTATTGTGTTTCTGTGGATGCTGAGGGAAACTTGTTTTGATTAAAAAAAAAAACGTTTTGTAGTTTGTCCGCTACATAAAACAGATTAAAATAGGTATTATTTGTTTACTAAGAACATTCTGGTCTCAAGCGATTGAGCAGAGAAAACCGAATCCGTGAATCTGCAGCTAACTTTGTGACCGGTGAACTGTGACCGGTCGATCGCGTCGACATTGATCAACCAAAAAAAAAAAGAGCTCAACCAATCAGAAACAAGGAAGGTGGGCACGTATCTCTTAGTTTTTCCAGCTGTTGACTGCAGGTGTACCTGCATAGAAGCATTTGCAATCAATACATTAGTATATCGGGAAGTTTCGCTGTAAAAGTGGAGAATGAGTAAGAAACTCAAGCACACAGAAAGAAAAAAGGGGATGTGAAGTGCTTTAACTATGTGTTTCAAATCATCAAACGATTGTAAATAACAGTCAACAAATAATGTGATTTTTAAATGGGCAATATTACACAAATATTCCTACCATATTTTAGTGTTGTTCCCTCATCAAAAACATGCTTCAAGTTTTAATCAGAATCTTTCATGCATGTTTATGTAATCATATATTCCTAAATAAATATAGGCTCAATGTTACCTTGCGGCGCCCATAGTTCTTACCTCCACCCCCTGACCAATCTGATTAATTGCTATACATTGAGAACAGCAGACCCGCACTGAAGAACAATCAGAGAAAGAGTGTTTTCTGTCGATTATAATGTAATAGGCATTAGGGTGGGGCAAAGTCACGCAATTTGGGCATCGTGAAACATCGTATTGATGTCCAACTTTAGCAATACTGCATTACAGTTGCAGTTGTCAATAAAGTTGATTAGTTGTTGCAGCCCTAGTGAAATGTGTTCAATTTTTAAATAGGCGTTGGAATAACTTTTTATACTTTAAGTAGTAGTTTTAAAATCGGTAGCTTTATACTTTTACTTAGTAAAAAGCTGGAATCCAATTGCTGAAAAGCAAATTCAATGGACGCCTTTATTTTATACATCCAATCTTAAAATGCCATGCTTTTTATTTCCATTTTTTTTCACTCCCTTCTTCTCTCTCTTTCTCTCTCTCTCAAGTTAAAACAGTGTTTCGAATGTACTTCAAAGGGGCTTTTAAATCAGTGAGGACCTCTTACCACCAACCAGCTGGTAAAGAAGGCACAACAGCGGCTTGTCATGTTGCACAACAGTTTGGCATGTCAACTAAGATCCTCAGGAACTTCTACAACTGTGTTGTGGAGAGCGTCCTGACCAGCTGTATTACGGTGTGGTTTGGCAACATTATGATGAAGGATCGCAAGAGACTGCAGAGGGTGGTGAGGACTGCAGAGAAAATCACCAGGACTTCACTACCTTCTCTTCAGACAATCTACCATCGTAGAGTTCTCAAGAGAGCTTCTTCCATCCTCAAAGACCCCACCCACCCACAGCATGGAATTTTCACACTCCTGCCCTCAGGTCGTAGATACAGGAGTGTGAAATGCAGGACCAAAAGACTGAAAGACTCCTTCTTCCCATCAGCCATCTGACTCTTAAACAAACAGTCAAAGGACGCTAAACTCCCATAACCTCAACTCAACACCTCAATTACATACTGTTCACTAAGCCGAACTCTGCTCAGATAACAATGGTTTCCAATTTGTCACTTCTGCTATTTTCTACTTTTTTAGATTTCTTTTTCACTGCTGCTATTTATATTTATATTGAAAAACTTATAGTCTCCTTATTTGCACTGTAGCACATACATTTGCACTGTTAAACGTTTACATATTTTTATATTATATTGTTTACATATTTTTATATTATATTTATATTCTGTCTTTTTGCACCTTGACAATCAGTGTGGACAGCAAAGTAAGAATTTCATTCCACAGGGAAACTTGCTTTCCTCACTGTATATATGACAATAAACACTTTGAATCCTTAAATGGGCCCTATTATGCAAAATTAACTTTTCTGACATTCCTAGCATCTTTTTTTGTGTTGTTCCCTCATCACAAACATGTTTGTGTACTCCTGTATTCCTTTTTGTGAGATGAAAAGGGCATGCAACAACCTTGGTTTTTAACTCCGCCCACTGACCAATCAGATTTATCGATCGTACAGCTAATCTTTATGCAGATTGAGTGCGCTTATTCCCTTTTGGTATCACGGGGGTCTGCTAGTGCCTGTTTCCAGTGCACATCAGGAGAGAGGTGAGGGTACACCCTGGACAGGTCGAACGTCCATCGCAGGGCAAAATTCACTCACACATTCACACCTAAGGGGAATATAAACAATTCAATTAACATAACCACATGTTTTTGGGATTGTGGGGGAAACCGGAGTACCCGGAGAAAACCAACGCAAGCACAGGGAGAACATGCAAACTCCTTCCAGAAGGGTCACCGGTGAGCCTCAAACCAACAACCTTCTAAAATAAAACCCACAGTGCTACCAACCGAGCCACCATGCCACCAAAATAAAACTTTTCATGTCTATATAAATAAACATAGGTTCACACGTTTTCTTTTAGTATGTTGTATCTAAATGTTTGTGCATAAATATAACCTGGTGATTTCAGATTACTGTAACAGAAACCAGTTTTCGTGAATTTCTTCCATCATTTATTAAGGCTCAGGTGATCTGAAAAACCGCAGCTGTTGAACTGACACTGAAGAGCATTTGCGCTATGTAGATTCCACTAAGCAGCTACCAAAAAAATTCAAAACAGAGCGTGAGCTTTACTCTGATTGGTTGCTAGCGCATACTAATGATCAATTATGTTTTTTATCCACTCATAAATAAAAAGGAACGACTTGGAAATGCAGAGAAGTTAAGGAAAAAAGTTTCCCCAAATTAAAAAACTTAAATACAGTAACTAATTACATTTACTTTGTTACTGCCCACTACTGATCAGATGGCCTTGGCTGCCACGTCCCAACCTGAGCTGATGTCCAAAAAGGCTGCAGTGAGATGTCACTGCAAAGTTCAGCTTCAATGTTGGCAATTTAAAGCCAGCAGGCGGCATATCTGAATGGAGTTTGCATGTTCTCCCTGTGCTTGTGTGTAATTTAGTTTCCTTCCACAATTCAAAAACAAGAAGACTCTATATTATGGGAAAATAAAATAATTACAAATACTCAAATTACTTTTAATCAAGTAGTTTTTCTCACAAATTGTAGATTTAAAAATGTATACTTTTACTTGAGAACATTTCTAGTTCTGTATCTGTACTTTTATTATCGCACTACTTTTCTTCAACCTGCAATAACTACTTTATTATTCTTTTTTATGTTTTTTCTACATTGATTGGCACCTATCCTGTCCAATCAAATTGCTTATAAAGAAACAATCCCCTAGTGAATTTTACCAATCAAATACGATCACCACAATACAATCCGTAGAAACAGCTTGTTTATTTTTTTTATTGTTTCAATCACCAGGAAAATATTTATAACTATTTATAATATTTATAACCAGGAAAACATTTTATAATTAAAAATTATTTATAACTTTTTTTCTGTCTATCTCTTGTTCCTCTCTTTTCTCTCTCTCTCTCTCTCTCTCTCTCTCTCTCTCTTTCTCTTTGCTCTCTATTTGGAAACACTACGGCAAGACTATTTGGCTGGAGGATGTGGCATCTAAGCACATTTTTGTTATAAGATGTACGTTTAGTGATCGTGGTTAAGCGAAACGATATCACCAGCCAGTCAGTTATAATGATTCATCTAGCGTTAAAAAAACACAGTGACATTCAACATTTTACACCACCCTTATTTTCATTTGCACGTGCTTGCAGGGAAAAAACCTATTCTACATTGGCAACATATTCTATATTTTTTTGTGGCAAGCAATGGTACTTTTACTTTAGTATGATATTTCAGTTCTTTTTAGACCACTAAGTAAATATAAAAGCATTAAAGATTCGTTATTGCAGGTAGTCAAAGTAGAACTTTAAAACATCATAGTTTTTTGTTTAAAAAGCATGATATTTATAACGCTAACACGCATAGCCAAATAAATGTGATGTGATATTTGCTAACTGTTGGTAAATCTCATTTGTTGCAAGGAGCAGACGAAGGATTTTTAGAAAACTCCATGATCAGAATGAGGCCAGACCGCCCCGTTTACCAACGGTTGATGCAGCTTTCGAGGATACACCCAAAATATAGCCCAAGGGTGGGTAGGCTGAATCCTCTGAAGGATTCTAGAACCTGGATTGAGACACAGCTACTGTCTGTTGTACTGTGGGACATTATGCAATTTCACCTAATTGGTCTAAATTGGGTCTAGTTCACTCTAAGTATTTGTCCAAGCCATTCTGGGTTCTGTACCCGAGAAAAGGGGGAGTTGAGCATGTAGGTGTTGAACAAACTCAACAAAAACAGGTCATAATGAATAAAAGCACATGTATATGTATTGAGCGTAAACTAAAATTAAGTAAACAATGCCAGTAATAGACAAGAGGAAGAAAATGCCTAGACTATGCCTAGTCCAAGCAGGCAGTTACTGCAAAGTACAGCCCCAGTCAGTGTTCTGTCTGGTGACTGGTCTGAGCTCCTCCCTCCTGCAGAAGCTAACTGAGCAGAGCAGCACCTCCATTCAAACCCATCCAAAATCAAGGCATGAGCCTCTGCTCTTCCCCACGCAGCTCCTGCTGAACACCTGACTGCACAACAAAGTCTGGACAATCGTCTTCTACTTTCCACCCCGCAAGCTCTCCGAGACAGAAACTACCTAGCTCATTCTGGCAGTAAACACACACAAGTGGTTTTCCTGACTGCAAACATGGCGAGTGCCTCGTACCACATCTCTAATCTTTTAGAGAAAATGACATCCAGCGACAAGGATTTCAGGTTGGTGATTGTGCATATGCGAAGGCTACGTGTGACAAAACATGCATGATCATTTTCAAAGCATGTGATTGTGTTTATTTGCCTTTAAAGCAGGCAGGGATCGCTGATAGTTGTAGGCCGCAATCCGCGCGAATGCTGTTGAACGTAGATAACAGTTAGCATGATAGCATCTCAAACTCATGTCGTGGGTGCTTGCGCTTTAATTTCGTTTTGTCGTTTAAAGCCGATGATCAGGTTGGCTTATATTGCTGTATCATACTCAAGTCGTTAGCATGCAGCAGTAGAATTAAGGAAATGTAAGGATGTTGTCATTAAATGTTAGTTGGTTAGCAGCTAGTGTTAGCCGATTAGCTTTAGCCTGTCGTGCCCCAGTGCTGCACTCGATCGATCTGTCATATCATGTGAACCGAATGCATTGGTCTGTTAAAAAAACTAAGTAAAATATATTATATTGTTGAACATCGTCTAATTTTACATAAATGGCTACGGCTCGCTGAAAACAACTCAAACCGACAATACATTTTTGGTACTTTAGTTTGATCAGTTCTCAGTAAGAACTGTAACTTTCATTAATAATAAATACCTTGTAAGATTGTGACGGCATACAATAAATTACGAGGATGTGTATATTCCTAAATTTTAGTTTATCAGACATTTGAATCGGTTTATGGAGCTATGTCATCTTTTAACAGGAGATAGTTGTGCTGCTTTTCAACTACTACAGTTTTTTTTAACATGTTTTGGTCAAGTAGACTTGGTTAAAGTGTTACTCCATTTTGAGCAATATAAGTAAAATTGTGTTTTGCTTGCAAGTGGTTTGAGGAAAACCTAATTTTTCTGTTCCAGACTTTCATAAAGCACCTCAAAGTCACAGAAACATATATTATTGTAATTGTATTTGCCGGTCGGTGTAAATCATAGACTGTAAAGAAATAAGGATGACATGCCACCCCCTACTACCATTGTGCTAGTATGAGCCTACCACCAAGCTGTCCTGGGTACTGCCATTGATGGGTGCACACGCGACTTCCAGATAAGGATTGAATAGCCATGGTTTTAGGGCTCCGCCTCGAGTCTGTATTACTTAATATTAATATAAATTTTCTACAACTACGTATAGACATGGCCTTAATCAAGTGGCTGGTTCCAGACCAGATTGGTTAAACAGTGTCATTATCCAGACACTGATATTGGACTTGCTGCTTCACACTGCTCAGTTATCCCCTTGGTGGGATAAGTAAGTGTGTCCCACTCTCTCTCCTTTTGACTGTCGGGCAACTTTTTGGCGTCTATGCTGGACTTTTACTTGGTTATGTATGTGTACTTGGTTATTGTATGTGAAACGATTGAAAACTTTTCTGGATATTGTCTTGCATCATATG
Source organism: Danionella cerebrum (assembly GCA_007224835.1). Lineage (NCBI taxonomy): Eukaryota > Metazoa > Chordata > Actinopteri > Cypriniformes > Danionidae > Danionella > Danionella cerebrum. Next base: position 17,570 of record SRMA01025222.1, on the reverse strand, counting down.
ATAAATGCTGTGACTGCAGATGACAGCCAGCCTTTTTCCATGTCCTCCTGACTACCTCATCTTCTTTTTCATGGTTTTCACTTTTTGACACTTGCAGAAACCACAACATCGAAAGTTCCTTCTTTGAAACTATCAAACAGGCAAACTAAAGGCGCTAAAGGCCTCTATACAGTTGCTGATTGATCACAGAGAGCTGTTTGACACAAATGTGGATAAAAGAGAGGATTTGTGGTGTGCCATTTTTTTCCTGTGTCCTTTACAAAGTCGCAAAGAAAGTGTGTGAGGAAAAGAGCCAGCTTTCATTTGTCATTCCTTTCACCAAAAAACTCGAAAGGAAACATCTTATCAAAAACGAGCAACCCTGACTTACCAAAGCGATACTAAATTAGTTGAAGAGAAAGTTACTAGCAGCTGGAGAAATTGATAAAACTTTTACTTTTCTGTTCCATAAACTACACAGAGCCTCAGCAGCTTTTTGCCACATCAAAGTAACAACGAAAGCGAGTCTTGTGGTAGAAATTTAGTCTCATGGCCATTAGCGAAGTTTCCCTTACCAAAAATAAATACAGCAGGAATATGACATACCTCTGTGCACGTCTCCTGGTTTCTCGGTAGAATAGAGAGAAATGTTAGCGAAAGCTATTTCCACCAAGCTCAATGCATACAAAAAAGATGCAGTTTGTCTTCATTTTATTTGTAAAGACATGCATGTACTTAGTGTTGTGGAGAACGAGGGTTTTCTTAGCACGATGCACACATATGAGCCCCGCTATTCCATTCCTTGTCCTATATTCTGCAAATACAGTTAATGCATGATCGCCACAAAGGAGGAAACTCCACAAAGCCCTTGGGGAATGAAGTTTAAGTTATTAAAAAAAAAAAACTCAATCAAAAATAAGCCAGGTTCAGTGTTTTTTTTTTGTTTTTTTTTTTAAGTAACAGCGGTTTGTATTTAATAATTGAGTGGTTTGTCCCAAAGCTGTTTAATAAGTCAATAAATACATTTAATCACTAAGAAGTATTCAAAAAGTACGGGTTGACCGATATGTGTTTTTCAGGACAGATACCGATTATTACAGATCAAATGCACCGATAAACGATATTTTGAACCGATATGTGTCTAGTGTAAAAAGGAAATTTGTCATAATTAATAATAACAAGAGCTCTGACAACAACTTTCTATGAATGCTTTCAAACATATCTTTAATTCTGAAAACTGTTAATAATAACAATAGTAAATAAACATCAATATTAATAATAACAATATCTTGGTATGTTTTTAATGTATACATCCTCATTTAGTGAGACAGTAACGTTAGATGCTAAAAACACTGCTGTCACCGTGTCACTTTATACAGAGACAAGCACAGCGCGCTGGATTCATAATTAAACGATCTGTTTGCGCCTTGATGTTTATACAGTGGGCAAAATAGGTATTGAACACGTCAACATTTCTCTCAAAAAGCATATTTCTAGTTGAGCTATTGACATGAAATTTTCACCAGATGTTGGCATCAACCCAAGTAATGCACACATAGAAAGAAATCCAAACATTTTTATCCATAGATGAATAGGGCTGCAACAAACGATTATTTTGGTAATCGATTAATCTGTCGATTATTAGACCGATTAATCGAATAGTCATCGATTATTTCAATGATTAGTCAGTAGCCTTTGAACGATTATTCTGCTTTTTCAACTAGTTAAAATAATGAGTTGCAAATATTCTAACTAATAAATAAAATAAGAAAATCACTTCAGCTTTTAAAATAGTTGTTGTAATGAACTTTGAGCCAACTAAACATGTCATTCTCTTTTAAGTTTTCTGATTTTGTTACTCTCAAATTACACACAAATGCTCTCTAAGCATTGTTTACATGTTTATAATGAAGATAATGAATGGTGTGAGAAAGAAATGCTTTGGTGTGTGTCTTCATTTTATTTCTATTTTTGACTCTTAAAGCTATTAAAATGAACACTCCACATTGTGGGACAAGTTTTTTTCCCCATAATGTGAATGGATCTATATAGCTTTTTATTTTATATCAATGATTTTTTTACTTTGTTTAATCCTTCTTTTTACGTTAAATGTTAATTATTCTAATGAATACGCAAATAAAATATAAACATCTAAAATTTGTATAATGCTGTACATTCATAAATTATTACAATATTCACTGCTGTAAGCAACTTGCTTTAGGCGATTGCATTCTTTTAAACTTTTTAAACAATATTTATAGTTGAACAATGTGTTACAAGTAAATTTGACATCTACACAGCATATAAGCAAAATAAACATCAAAACGTCTTCACGAGTAAACATTTTATTTGAACTCTCATTGGTTTAGTCTGTGTAATCACGTGATTGAATGCGCGTTCACGCAGAGCGGAGTCGAAAAATGGCACAACACCGGGATGCTTCCTCTTTAAGTGCTCCAACATTCACGTTGTGCTCCCGTAAAAAGCAAGTTCCGCCTTGCATGTATTGCACACGACCGCATTTTTGGTTAAGTTTAGTAAAACTTTCCCACACCTTACTCGTTCGGATTCGTTTGCACTCCATCATAATTCGCGCTGATTTTCTTCTACCGCAGTAGCATTCGTGAGGGCTGCATCACACTCTAGCGCTACAGTGCCATAGCGCTCAAATCCTGACACGTGACCCTTACATTAGGTCACATGACATCAAACGACTACTCGACAACACAAATATTTGTGGACAATTTTTTATTGCTGCAAAACACACTGAAGGCATTGGTTACAGGCGCATTTCCAAACTTCTCAAAGTTCCAAATAACAGAATTGTGGTAAAATTGTAAAGTTAAAGGTAAAGTTGTGTTTAAAAGACAACATAAAATAAATTAAGATTAACTAAGCTTAACTTTAGTTAATAGCATACTGTACGCAGTCGAACTAACTGCTCGATTAAAAAAAAGTCTTGAAAACAGACATGGAAAAAAATAAAGATTAACCAAACTAAAGTTTTTTGCAAGAAAAACCAACATGCCACCACATTTCCCCCAGTACTAAACACTTCTCTCCAAAGGTGAGCTGGTGGCAGGAATACAAAGATTTGTTGTGCGCAAGGTGAGCTCTGATTGGTTAACATCATTCTACTGCTTAACTTAGCTGTGCTTGCTCAGTGTGCTGCGTCAGCTCTGGTTGGTTCACTTGTTAAAATCATGCGCAACAGAATGCATTCTGAAAAACAGCTAAAATTGCAGCCTTATCCGGTTTAGATATTGCATGTGTTTAAATTGCGATTAATTAATTTCTTTTTCTTTTTTTTGGTTGCCATCGCGATAAATTGCACAGCCTTACAGGGTACCCTTGTTTCTCGTTCTCCAAGTTCTCTTTCAGAAGTGAAATTTGAATGACGCTTATCTTCCTGTTTAATGCGATTGATGGTCTTGGACTAAGGAACATAGTAGAGACATGCGCTTTTATTTATTTTACTTGTTTCTCTGTTGGATATAAATGGAAAACAAATGTTTTATTTGCTTTTAATTTAATTATTATGACACAAATTAATAGTGGCACAAAAAATTTGCTTTTTCAGAACATAGAAATATTGGAAAACCAGGCCAATAATTTAAATTAAAGTAAAAGTGTCAAAGTCTGTTGTTGATCTCTCTTACTACAGCTGCTAATTCTTTCTCTCTCATTCACTGACGAGAAGCTGTTTCACTGCCCTTGGGTTGTGGGCTTTGTAATGTCAGGGAGCTCGTTCTCAAAAAGGGGATTTTTTTTTTCCAGGTTTAATTTTTCAGACGTGATAGTTCCTTGTTTATTTCTCCATTTTGCAGCTTTGTGTCCTCTCCTCTTGCGTTTCAGTAAATTAATATGATGTGAATGAATATTGGCACAATTGAGGAGCTTTTCCAGAACACAGAAATATCAGAAAAACAGGCTAATAATTGGAATGAAACTGAAAAAACGTCACAGTCTGTGCTTCGTCTTCCTCTCTCTTTCTCAAGCTTTTAAAGACCACAGTCCCTTAGCCAATCACGACTCAGAGCACAATCCACTAAACAGCGAAACCTTGAAAGATGATACGCGTTATAGCAAGGGTTCACTGTAATTCATATATTTTGTTGCGGAAACCAGTGTTGAATTAATGTTTTGTATTTTGTTGTCATGCTCTTTCAAATATTTTGATATGTCGTCTCTGTCGTATCGTGACGTGATGCATTTTGTATCGCCAGGTTTTTGTCAATGCATAGCCCTAGTTGCACCGTTTCTTGTTTGTGGTGCTTCACCTTCCTGTTTTTTTTTTTGCGGCTGTGGTATTTGTTGGTCATTTGTTTTCAAAATATTGAGAGTGACTTCTTAATTTGTTGGTGTTTTAATTTTTATTTTTGGATGGTTTAAGTTGCTGCATGATACAACCGTTAATTTGTTTCTTTAAATGATGAATTGTAGGGAATTTTCATTTTCAACTGAAATGTTGGACTGTATTCAAAGCCTTTCCTGTCTGTCAGCCATGTCAAACTACTTGCTTTTCCAGCTCTTTCTGAATTTCTCAAGATTTTACCCCCTGGGAACATTTTGCTTACACACCATTCTCAGTCTTCTGTTGGTGTGTGCTGCTGTTTTTCTTTCTTACCCTGCTGTTGGAGCATGTGCCTCTCATGCATTATTCATTCTTACTTAGGCTTTTGCCGGAAAAGAGATTCCATGCTTTTGGAAATGTGTCAGAGCAGGCACACTTTGGAGCGTTTGCAAGGGGAAATAGAGAGAGTTGGCATGTAACAGGCTATGCTGAAGCCTTTTTCAGATCACATATGAGGTTCTGTGCCGAGACTTTGATGTTGGCAACCAAAGACAAGATTTCATTTTAATCCACTACAGTTTTAGCTCAGAAGTGGATTATGAATTTAGCTCACCATGACAAGTGAGATGAAAAGGTGAAAATATTCCAGGCAGCCCATTTATTTTGACATATTGCCAGCAGCACAGGTGCCTCTCACCTTATGGACAATTGAGGTTGTGATGAACACTTGAAACACATAGTGTTGTCTCACTATGCAATATAAACTCTACTTGGACACGTTTAAACTAGTTTGAGTTTTAGCCTGCCTTTGTCCAGTTATTATGTTTTTCCTTTAACATTTGGGCGAGGCTCTAAAATCACACTAAACTGGGGAAAGCTGTTTCTTTTCTCTGATTCTGAAAGAAAAGCAAGACACAACAACCCCCCAGGATGGTCACCGGCGATCCTCGAACCGGCAACCTTCTAACTGGAAGGCCAAAGTGCTACCCACCTGTGGCCCTAATATTTACATATATAGGGGTGGGCGGTACACCGGTGTCATAGTCATCACCTGTGTGACATTGCGCCACGACATGGATTTTCTAATACCGTCAACACCGTAATAAATTAATTATGTTCCTTGAACAGCTGCATTTACAAAAATATCTAATTCGAAATAATAAGGCCTTAAATTTTCTTCCAACGTTCAGTTGTGGTCTGAATACCTGTCCTTACACTATTTATCTTGTTGTAAATAAAAAAAGTAAAACGCATTCGTAACAGCCTTGCATGCGGTAGGTAGAAGCGGAGTGGCCATTGAACGACTGGTGAAAGATCGCGAAGATAGGTCGGGCCTGTAGCCTATATAATATCCAAAAAGAGATGAGTGAAGTGTCAGAACCAGACGGAGCGACCGAGGCCGCTGTAGAGGTAACTCTCGTTCCTAAAAGAGGAGGAACCTCCGTTATTTGGAACTGGTTCGGTTTTAACTCATCAGACACGGGGCAAACTTCAGTAATATGCAATTTTTGCCGCTGTGTTGTGACGGAAAGAGGTGGAAACACAAGCAACCTGTTTCATCATTTAAAAAACACGCACGCCTGTGAATATGAAGAGGCAACCCGTGCAAAAACGAGCGCAAGTGGGATCGGCTGCACCCGCGGAGCGCGTCCCATGACTACACAGCTTTCACTGCAGGCATCGTTTACTGCTGCTACACCTTACGACAAGAGTAGTAAGAAATGGAAAGATATAACCAGGGCAATTGCGCTATATATCGCAAAGGACATGGTGCCCATTCAAACCATAGAGAGAGATGGCTTCAGACATGTGGTTCACACTCTGGACGCAAGATACGAGCTGCCTCGTCGGAAATTTTTTAGTCAGAAGTATCTGCCAGAGCTGTACACGGAGGCACGGGACAGAGTCATGAACGAAATTCGCCACCTTGAAGCCTACTCGGCCACTGCTGATTTATGGTCCAGCCGAACTACTGAGCCATACAATAGCCTCATTATCCACTTCATTGACGTTGACTGGAAGCTACTTTTCCCAAAATGTACAAAAAAAAGTTTTATTATTTATACCGTGATATTATACCGTCACCGTTCAAAAGATGAAAAATACTGTGATATTAATTTTAGGTCATATCGCCCACCCCTATAATTAAAATAGAAAGCATCTGTTAGACTCTTATTATGAGCTATCGCATCTAATAGAGATCTAATGGTACACAAAGCTCATGGTTCGGTATGTACCTCTGTATTTCACTATAGTTTTTGGTTCGTTCTGATGGCTTAGCAAATTAGTCATTTTTTTAACCATCCTTTTAATAGATCCCATGAAGAGATAAAAAGGTGTTTATTAGGATTCACTTATGTTTGCTAATTCAAACATCAATCAGTGTATATCTTCAAAAATGGAAGTTTTATATAAACAATATGGCTATTATCTGTCTCTGAATTAGTTGGGTTTGGCTGTTTGAATGATTCAGAGTCTCTCTCACTGTGTGTGTGACTTGCAGATGGTGCTGCATGATGACGGTACAGACGAGTGCTCAAGTTTCATTGGCTGCATTTTGCCTGATAATATCGGATAAAACAGTGTTTGCATGCAGAGACTTGTTTGTTTTGCGTTCTTCTTTTGTCTTTGTCATATTGGACAGCAAACCCTGAATGTCTCCAAGTTTAAAAGTCTCCTCCACAGCGCTCACCGAGGAAGCTGCACTCTGGTCACCCCTAAGGGTGAAACACGCGAAGTCCCGCAGTCCTCTAACTTTAGCGCTCGTTGATTAGGTATTTGCTCCAGAAATGCATTCACATTCGTATTCAAGTAGTTAACCTCTTAAGCCCGAGAGTCCCCGGTACCGGGGACTTGCCCCCTTGTGCGTTACATTTTAGCTCACAGCTCACTAACCCTGAGAGTAACCCACAAATATTTAATACTGTTGTTTTCAGTGGAAACTCCTCTAAAAACGTATCTAATTCAATTTCATATCCGTGAACCACAGCTCGAATGCCATGCAAATAAACAACAACATGTCCGGAGTATAATTCATGACCAAGTTTTTGTTTATGTGCGATATGTATCCACAATATAAACGGAAACACCAAAACCATGGCATCAAATGAAAGCCAACAACCAGCAGAATCCAGCGATATGCAACTCATTTACATTGCATGAAGTCTTTTAGAGCAGGCAGCGAAAGTTCTCCCGAAAAAAACAGCAGCAAAAAAAAAAATCAAACGTGTAAATCTTGTCCTGCCGTTTTTTCAACAAAAGTTATTTCCAAAGTGATAAAAGTTTTATCCGGTCTTTAGCTTTGCAAAACTCCATTTTGGCTCCCTCTCCTATCTCTTTTCTAAGAATAACATGACCAAATATGGAAACACTCCTCGTGCGTAAAAGTAATCACGTCCATGTTTCGTGTCTTGTGATTCGTCAGGGATCCTGTCCATCTCAAAACGGTGGATATCATTAGATTCTACAGATTCTAAGCTTTTCAACCATGTATAGAGCTCCCGGATTGGACAGATGGTCGGGGGGTAGGGACACGCGGAAGTTCGAACGTTGGGAGCACTGTGAATGGGACGTTACGCAAAGTGCACGGAGATGGTGTAAATGGGCTTCCACCCCCCTTTTACATCGTTTCTTTAGGAGCATGTCCCGTAAGCAAGAAAAGAAGACCATGAACGTAGCGGAAGCTTTGGACAAGATTTTTTCCATATTTCAATTATTGTGCCAAATTGTGCCAAACTTTGCCAAAATGGATTACGCCTGAACTTTGTTCAATCAAAACCTGTACAGAATATTAGTTTCTTGTAGTATGGACACCAAACTTGCTACAGATGTCCTTGACATGTAGTGGTTACAATTGATTGTGTTTATTTGCTTCTTTACAAGTAAAATAAGGAGATATTAGGGGAAACATGTGGGGGGTTTTTTTAGGCGGAGTTAATTTTTTGGCCATTCCAACATCAATTACTCTTACCCAGTGTTCTTGACTGTAAAATTAAGATCAAAAGTTTCTGTCAAACCCGATCAAAAGTTTCACGCTGATGATTTTGATAACCATCCTCACCTGTTTGTGTCATAACAGTTCTTTGACAATAAATGGGTTCAGCAAAACCACTATCCATGGGTGGAAAAATGCTATTGTTCAATTTTTCTTGACAAAATGGCCAAGAAATTTTCAAGGTATGCAAACTTATGAGCACAACTGTAAAAGCAAGTGAAATATTCTGAACCAAGCATAGAACAGCCCATCCGTGTCATTTATAATTGGGCAAAATTCTGTTGCTGACAATTGAGTTATTTTCTTTTAATTCTGCAATTGAAAACCTTTAACAAAGTTTCTCTGGGATGAATTGAAACAATTAGGTTGGGGAATTCATTCAACAATAACAGGTACTTTTTTGTTCTTTCAGATTTATGGCCACCAATGACTTGATGTCGGAGTTGCAGAAGGACTCAATAAAACTGGATGATGACAGCGAACGGAAAGTGGTCAAAATGATTTTAAAGCTTCTGGAGGACAAAAATGGAGAGGTTCAGAATCTTGCTGTGAAATGGTAACTGGTTTATTTGTTGTGGATGTTTGTAAAGTAAAAATTTTAGTATATTGTCCCTGTAAAAATCAATTTAATGTAAAAATCACACCACATTTGTCTATTATACAGTATAGGTGGATTTCCCACCAAGTTAAAATGAAGGTGTTCACTACATCCTCACCATACTTTTTGATGGTCATCAACCCAACCCTAATTTCAATCATATGTCTACTGAGGTGTGAGAAAATAGCAAAAAATATATATATTAGGGGTGTAACGGTACGCTAAAATCGTATTCGGTTCGGTACAGCTTTTGACCTAAATTAACTTCTGTACCATCTGGCTTCCCTTATCTCCTCTGGCCTTGGAGGCCGCGAAGAGGAGTCAGCTTTTTCCCCACCACTGTAATCTGACGGGTCATTGTACAGCGCCATCATGGCTGCAGGAAAATGCCGGCTGCGGACTGCAGCGACTACACCACTTCCCCGACCCCTACCTCATCCTGCGATGTTCTTTCCTGTATTTGTCAATGTGCTTGATTGCAAATGGCTTTTTTTAACCTGCTCCACAGTGCTCTTTTCTTTGAAGGACAATGCGGAAAGGCTCTTTTTTTAAGCTAATTTACCTAATGTATATCCATTTCTCTGTTTCTCTCTAAAATGCTACCTCTCAACACTGGCCTGTTCCCACCCTGTCTATGTCAGGGGTCCCATTTCACTACATGTAACAGTTAGGGGTGTAACGGTACGCTAAAATCGTATTCGGTTCGGTACAGTGTCTTGGAGAGTTCGGTTCGGTTCATTCGGTTCGGTACAAAATAATAAGAACTTACATAATCTTTATTTTGAAAAGCTACTAATACACAATAGAATTCTTGCATAAAATAAATAAAAGTGACACATTTGGGTGATATTTTAAATAAATTGCACTCTTTATAAAGAAAAACACGTTTTTTAAATAAAAAATGAAATACTGCAACTTGTTATGATAGATAGGATAGATTAACCTATCCACATTTTCTGAAGAGAGCACAGATCTGGTTGCAGTGACAATATCTCCAGCAGTAGAAAATGTTAGATGTGTTGATCTCCGTGGAACAATGTCGGCATACAACTTTAAATTTATCCACTCGTCTATCCCCGTTATGTATTTTAACAGAAAAGCCAAAGTGTTCCCAAACACGAGACCGTAGTGAGGTGGGAGGGTCTTCAAGCTCTGGCTTCTCTTTCGCTTTTGATATGATTCCATTTTCCTACTCGCCCTCGTGCTCGTCACTCAATAGCGTCCGTGCGGAAACTCGCCTTGGAACATTGTTCCGCTGTGCTTAATATCGCGCTAATAATAAATTTATATTGTTTAATAAAAATAGCGAAACGGTACGCAAGTGTACCGAACCGAACAGGCCGTACCGAAACGGTTCAATACATCCCCGTGAACCGTTACACCCCTAGTTTCAATACATCCCTGTGAACCGTTACACCCCTAGTATATATGTGTGTGTGTGTGTGTGTGTGCGTGCGTGTGTGTGTGATCATCAGGGTTTGATATTAAAAAAAAAAAATTTGTTTCAAGAGAAAATGCTTTTTAACATACCCCCAGTGTAATGGTACTATATTACTTTTCATTCATTGATTTTCATTCCCGCTTATTCCCTTTCGGGGTCGCAGGGGTCTGCCGGTGCCTATCTCCGGCACACATTGGGCGAGAGGCGGGTTTGCCAGTCCATCACAGGGCAACATTCACACACACATGCACAACTAAGGGGAATTTAGATTATTCAATTAACCTAACCGCATGTTTTTGGGGATTGTGGGGGAAACCGGAGTACCCGGAGGAAACCCACGCAAGGAGAACATGCAAACTCCTACCGGCATGCCACGAACCGACAACCTTCTACCTGGAAGGCCACAGTGCTACCCACTGCCCCACTATGCCGCCCTACTATATTACTACACGAACTATATTCTTTGATAATTTTGAATGAACAGTAAATATAAATAATAAAATACAATGAAATCTCTTGTTTCTTACAGTTTGGGTCCACTTGTCAGCAAAGTAAAGGAGTACCAGGTCGAAACTATTGTGGACACATTGTGCACAAACATGTTGTCAGATAAAGAACAGCTTCGAGATATATCCAGCATCGGCCTTAAGACAGTGATTGGGGAGCTCCCACCAGCATCCAGTGGTAAAAAAAAAATAAAAATTCACACTGTTTATTCAATATACTGCAGTTTCTTTGTTGTGGACTAAAAAAGACGAGAGAGGAAGAATCCTACATTCCAGGTCTGTATTTGGTTATTTTATTTGTCATATTGTCTTTGCCTTAGGTTCTGCTCTTGCTGCTAGCGTTTGCAAAAAAATAACAGGACGTCTAACAAGTGCCATTGCCAAGCAGGAGGATGTCTCTGTTCAGCTTGAAGCATTGGACATCATGGCAGACATGCTGTGCAGGTATTTCATATAAGCTGTGTGATGACCATTGCTCTTGTTGGTTTAAGTACACATAGACACAAACATTTCTTGTTCTGTTTGTTTGTTCTGTTGTGATTATATTCAGTTCTCAAAAACTGATGTATAGAAAGTTCTTAAAATCCATAAGGGGTTTGTTGATAATCAGGTGTCTGTGATGGCCTCTAAAAACATCAACTTCTGAAAATTTCTCTGATTGTGGCATCAGAATACTTGGAATTGCATCTCTCTATGAGTTGCCATAGCTTCGAAAGTCTGCTTGAAGTCCTCAGATCTAATCAAAAGGGCTCCGATCATAACTGTACCGTTCAGGATGCAGTAGACACATTTTTTTCATAGCGGAACTGTGATGTTGCCTTTCCACACATTATGAGAAGCAATTGTGACCAAACGTGCACCTGAAATCTTTGTTCTGAATATTTGGCAACCCTATTCTTGTCCATTGGTATTTTATTGGTTTATCACAATGTTTTTTCTCAGTCATGAAAAATTAAATTAAACAAAGGGCATCTGTGTTCACAAATGAATGTTACTAAAAGTTCACCTCTTCTCAAAACTTTGCTGCTTGATTTTGACCTTTGGCATCTTTTACTTTATCGTTTGTATTAATCGGTTATGATGCACAATGCAAATGATGCTCAGGTTACAAACTACTCCAAGTTTGACCTCTGTTTACCATGAAAACCCCGCCATGTAAACAGACAAGCGCCAACCCGTATTGCCACGCACAGTACAGTGCCTGTATTCGCTCAAAAACAAAGTTTTTGTCGTGTTCATTTATGTCAGAGTTTGAGCATGTTCTCACCACATGCGAACCACAGTTTGTTTGGTTTTGGTCTGAAATCACCTCATCGAGCAGGTTCGGGCCTCTTTTTAAGTCTGCTTTTGGTGCGGTTGTTGCTTTCTCACCTGCCCAAATGGACCAAACTAAAAGGGAAGATGAACTCTAGTTCGAATAAATCAATCTAAACAGGTTAGTTGTGAAGGCACCCTTGGACACATTTTGTTCCGGCTTCAATGAGATCTGCTTAGATCTGTGTTATCTATGGCTACCTGCTGGCCAAAGATAGCAGCCTGCAATTTCTAAAACTTTTAAATCTTTTAAGCCTTATTATCAAATTGTGTATTTTATTAGTGCTCTCAATCGATCAAACAAATGAATTGATTACACATTTTTTTGCAATCAATCACAATTAAAAGCAGAAACATTTTTGATTTGTTACTAAACTATTTAAAATCACATTGTTTGTTGAAAATTTAGTTTATCTTGTAACATAGATTTTCTTATTTAAACTATATACTAGGGCTGAAACGATTAGTCGACAACGTCGACAATAAAAAGTTGTCGACAAATATTTGTGTTGTCGAGTAGTCGTTTGATGTCATGTGACCTAATGTAAGGGTCACGTGTCAGGATTTGAGCGCTATGGCGCTGTAGCGCTAGAGAGTGATGCAGCCCTCACGAATGCTACTGCGGTAGAAGAAAATCAGCACAAATTATGATGGAGTGCAAACGAATCTGAACGAGTAAGGTGTGGGAAAGTTTTACCAAACTAAACAGAAAAAAGCTGTCGTGTGCAATACATGCAAGGCGGAACTTGCTTTTTACGGGAGCACAACGTGAATGTTGGAGCACTTAAAGAAGAAGCACCCCTCTGCGTGAACGCGCATTCAATCACGTGATTACACAGACTAAACCAATGAGAGTTCAAATAAAATGTTTACTCGTGAAGACGTTTTGATTTTTATTTTGCTTATATGCCGCGTAGATGTCAAATTTACTTGTAACACATTGTTCAACTATAAATATTGTTTAAAAAGTTTAAAAGAATGCAATCGCCTAAAGCAAGTTGCTTACAGCAGTGAATATTGTAATAATTTATGAATGTACAGCATTATACAAACTTTAGATGTTTATATTTTATTTGCGTATTCATTAGAATAATTAACATTTAACGTAAAAAGAAGGATTAAACAAAGTAAAAAAATCATTGATATAAAATAAAAAGCTATATAGATCCATTCACATTATGGGAAAAAAAACTTGTCCCACAATGGGGAATGTTCATTTTAATAGCTTTAAGAGTCAAAAATAGAAATAAAATGAAGACACACCAAAGCATTTCTTTCTCACACCATTCATTATCTTATGCTGATTCTAAAATTATCTTTATTTGTTTCTTAAATTTTGAAATGTTGCCAGATTTTCTAAGAATTGTTAGATTATCACCCTCCAAATATCTAGTTTCATAACTGTGTATTTCCCTGGGATATTACTTTTGATGAACTAAAACGAGTGGTAAACCAACAATTATTAATGCTGCTGTCGAGATATGTTCATATTCAACTTTCTTTTTGTCTGTAATGCAGCTGATTATTTATTTTTTTCTATTGAATTAGAACAAAACATGTAAACAATGCTTAAAGAGCATTTGTGTGTAATTTGAGTGTAACACAATCAGAAAACTTAAAGAGAATGACATGTTTAGTTGGCTCAAAGTTCATTAAAACAACTATTTCAAAAGCTGAAGTGATTTTCTTATTTATTTATTAGTTAGAATATTTGTAACTCATTATTTTAACTAGTTGAAAAAGCAGAATAATTGTTCAAAGGCTACTGATTAATCATTGAAATAATCGATGACTAATCGAATAATCTGTCTAATAATCGATAGATTAATCGATTACCAAAATAATCGTTTGTTGCAGCCCTACTATATACTTGCAGTAAACCATCAATTTCCTCCAATTTAACTGTTTGCTTGAAAGATATATTTATTATAGTTTATTGCTTGCAAAGACAAGTAATCTAAACACAAAAGGAAACATAAAAGACCCTCGTAGGGAATAAAATAAATCTCTAAAGGGGGAGGATTGAACTAAACTAAAAATGCTTCCTCTGTCTTATCCATACTTCTTTGGATGTTGAACATACAAAAAATGTAGTTTAAAAATGGGTTAATTGAGTGTATGTAAAATATTTCAACTTGGACAGCACATATTTTTATTTATGAATCCAAGCTTTGAGCGAGGACGCATATAGAAATAACGTTTAGTTTCTGTGCTGTTGTAATTTCAGCACTGAGCATGAAAACAGTTTTCAATTGATGTCTTCTCTGTTTGTTAATTTTCCAGACAAGGAGGGCTCTTAGTGAATTTCCACCCCTCCATTTTGAGTTGTCTGCTGCCTCAGTTGACGAGCCCTCGACTGGCCGTGAGGAAAAGGACCATTATAGCCCTTGGACACCTGGTTATGAGCTGCGGAAATCTGGTGTTTGTGGATCTTATTGAGCACTTATTGTCTGAGCTTTCACGGAATGAGTCCATGTCAACTACTCGCACTTATATCCAGTGTATTGCTGCCATCAGCAGACAAGCTGGTCACAGAATCGGTGAGGTTTCAGTTTAGCTTCAAATCGTTAGGGTTCAGGAAACTAGCTACTCAAGTTTTAGTATGTACTTATTGAAGAAACTGTTAGAAAGTTTTTACTTCACTAAATGTACACTAAACTGATTAATTTTCTGAAATAATTTGAGTTCCAGGATAGTTTTTTTTTTAAATGACTCTTCAAGATCTCATCATAAATCATTAAATATGTAAAGAAGAAATTCAGAGAACTCACTATGGGTTTGATTGTAGTGTTTCTGATATTATGGCCATTTTTAAACGAGTCCGGCCACGGTGCATGTAAGAAAAGTAGCACAGGCTCAGTTTGATTTAAACCCTATTGAGTCCCACAAGCTTCCTTCATCATGTCAACACCCCAAACGTCAGTCTTTGAGTCTTTTCTCATCATACACTCACCCATGAAATCTCTTAAAGCAACAGTGACCATTGGTTGAAATTTTTAGGTTAAATGTAATCTGATGATGTAATTAATACATTTTCGTTTGTTTCTAGTCTAAATGTTATGAACATTGAATAAAATGCTGGAAAAACAAAAGTATAGTGGTGATTTACATACTGTTTTATTCTGCAGGTGAGTATTTAGAGAAGATCATCCCTTTGGTGGTGAAGTTCTGCAACATTGATGATGATGAACTGCGGGAATACTGCATTCAGGCTTTTGAGTCTTTTGTAAGGAGGTCAGTATGTATTGCACACTGAAATAACTCCTATGCTTTAAACTGCCCCCTCTGTCAACTTCGGTGAGTTATGTGATTCTGAGGCTGAGTTCAATTTCTCTCACTTACCTTCTGAAACATAAACAATATAATGTTAGCGATTCATTCAAACAGGCATTTATGCTTCCAACAGTGTGAACACTTTCTCAGATCTTTTCAATTGAAGGTTGTTGTGGTAAAGGTGTTAACCTCTTAAGCCCGAATGCCCCCTTGTGCATTACATCTTTGCTCATAGCTCACTAACCCTGAGAGCGACCCCCACTGTGCTCAACGGAAACTCCTCTAAAAAAGTATCTAATTATTTCCATAGTGGTAAAAGTCTGTTTGTTGTTATATCCGGTTGATAGCTTTGCGAAAACTCCATGTTGGCTCTCTTCCCTATCTCTTTGCTAGAATAACATGGAATAATATGGAAACACTCCCTGTGCGTAAAAGCAGTCCTGTCCATGTTCCGTTTTCTGTGATTTGTCAGGGATCTTGTCTGTCTCAAAAGACTGGATATCATTGGATTGTACAGATTGTAAGCTTTCCAACGAGGTATAGAGCTCCCCGATTGGACATACGGTTGAGGGGTCGGCACACTGGGAAATTACAAGGTTGGAAGAGGTATAAATAGCTAACGCATGGTGCACTGCGACGCAGTGTAAAGGGGCTTCAACTCCACTTCCGCGTTTCTTTTGGAGTTTTTTTTGCTGAAATCATGTCCTGTAAGCAAGAAAAGAAGACAATGAACGTAGCGGAAGCTTTGGACACAATTTTTTTCCATATTTCAATTATTGTGCCAAAATGGATTCCGCCTAAATTTTGTTCAGTCAAAACCTTTACAGAATATTAGTTTCTTGTAGTATGGACACCAAACTTGCTACAGATGTCCTTGACATGTAGTGGTTACAATTGATTGTGTTTATTTGCTTTGTTGCAAGTAAAATAAGAAATATTAGACGAAGCATGTGGTTTTTCTTTAAGTGGAGTTCATTTTTTGGCCAATTCAACATCATTTACTCTTACCCAGTGTTCTTGTCTGTCAAATTAACTCATCCACACCACTCCCCAAGAACCTATCTTCAAGATTTGCAGTTTAGACCTTGTAAAAGCTGAGAAATGCCTTATAAAGTGAAGGTATAGGATTTTCGGAAATAGGCTATAGGGCACAACAGGTTACAAACTTTCTTCAGCCCTGAAGGGATTCTTAGTTCAGGAGAATCTGCTGGAACACCGAAGCATTTCAGCCTGTTGTTGGGAACTTCACACTGTAATGTCCTCACACTTGATGTCTTTGTTTTGTAGATGTCCAAAGGAAGTGTACCCACATGTCCCAACAGTCATTAGCATCTGCCTGAAGTATCTGACGTATGACCCCAACTACAACTATGATGATGAGGATGAAGATGAGAATGCTATGGATGCTGATGGTGTTGATGAAGATTATCAAGGTATGAGGCGGGGCTAATTACTACTCTCAGTCTGAGGAGGAAAAAGGATTTATTCTCTCCCCAACCAAAAGTTTATTTAGCTGTAAGTTGCCTTCACATTTTGCTAGTCATGGTGTGTCGGCCTCTGCTTGATGCATAGTATTAACAACATCTCGATCGTTGAGTCATCCGTAGTTTTGGAGCTGAGCAGCTATTCAATACAATGATATCGATAACGATTGCTTCCTGTGCCTTAGAAAATAAGTTTTGTTTTGGATTGACACCAAGCTTTTATATCAAGTAAAATAACCTCTTGAGATTTGTCTCATGTTGTCCATATCTGCTTCCATTCCTTGGGAGCCTTTGAAATCATCAGTAGGCAACCCTTCAGTCTCCTAAATGCATGTACGGGGAATGTCATGCCATTTTTTTGACTATGATTGTGTGTTCTCTGAATTAAAGTGCTTTTAACCATTACTCCTCTGAAGCAAAACTGAATGTGGGTGAGTTTGCATGGTGAAAGTGTTGGAATGAATTATTCCAAGCAATTGGTCAAGGACTTTTCTGTGTGTGTTTTGACAGGCAAATAACGTAATCACAAGTCCCTTCAGCATCTTCTCCACCTTTATAACTCCTGTTGGGTTGCTTGAGGAATTCTGTTTCGATTTTTCTTGTACATGATTTAAATTCTTAAATATTTTTGTGTTATTTTAAATATTTAGTTTGTGATGAGTAAGAACTAGATTACCAGGCTAATAG